>CAAKHD010008676.1:40703-91407 GCA_901007705.1 Fistularia tabacaria | reverse complement strand
TGGGTCCCGGAGTTTTGCCCCCCCCCCCCCCTCCACCCCCCTCGATTTGTTGTTCTGCTGGCTGTTGTGGAACCATCGAGGCTGAGGTGAATTTAATCCCTGGAATTAGAGACCTGTCTCATTCCGTTGTTTCCCTCTGGTGTGGCTTCGGTCATTAAAATGTGGTGAGGGAGCCGCGAGTGGCGTTTAGCATTGCAGCCATACCTGTGGCTTGCAGGGCTGAAATGAACACGCTCCCCCGTGCAAACAGACGCACCTGTCTCGAGTGGCCTGAAGAAGCCCTGTAGAACGTGTCTGTCTGGAAACTGGACTCTAAGGACCACCTGGGGGTGAGGAGCAGAATGAGACTTGGTTCGCCGCCACCCTGGCTGATCGGACTACGACTGCCAGGCTTCACCTTGGGATATTTTTCCATCTTCTCCTTCATCTGCATCTCTTTCAGGGCCTTAGTCAGGAGGGGGGCCTCCTCAAGTAACTTCCTGCAGTAGGTGGGGGAGGATGGCGTCGAAAGGAGCCATGAAGTAAAAGCAACAATGTAAAAATCAATATGCAAAAGCTGAGAGGCCTCGTGTGTGTGTGTGTGTGTCTGTGTGTGTGTGTGTGTGGCCACACGTGTGCGTGTCAGCGGCAGAGAGGAATTGCTGTGGTCTGCTTAATTCGACTCCCCTTCCCCCCTCGCATAATTGCAGTCATTGACATGGTAGTAGTGAAGCCACGAGGCAGCCGGTCGAAGTCGGTGCAGACGCAGATTAAAAAGGTGTTTGGTCGCTGGCTGCGAGTCTACATCTACACAAAGAGGTCTTACTAATTGCAGCCTGTGCGCAGGTTTCTAGCGATTTTAAGTGTGTGTAGTGCCATAAGAACATAAGAACATGGAGATGTTTGCAAATACACATCTCAGCAGCTGCAGTATGCCGCCGCCACGTCCAAAGAGCACAGGGTAAACATGCCCGCATCTGTTTCGGAGAAGTGCTCAGAAATAAATAAAAACTTCAAAAACACACACACACACAGTAAGGTCCAGCATCACACACGAATACACACACACACCCCACCCCTCCTCGCTTATGGCTTCTCATCACCGCTGTGGTATTCGGCAATTAAGGCCTGTTCTTCGAAACAGCACCACTGAGGCGAGCGCCAAGCGGACTAATTATCTGTAACAAACTGCAGGAACACATCTGATCCGGAACCGTTTCCGCCGCAACCAGGTATTTATTGAACATCCCGCAAATGTCCGACGCGCGCCTCACCCACCTCTCACTCTTGAGCTGGGCAAAGCGCTTGCGCACGTCGTCCACGGTGACCTCAAAGAACTCATCTGGGAGGTCGCCCTGGTCGTCGGCGCGCTGTGATACCGACTCCAGGTGGTAGACGAGGGGCTCCCGCGCCACGGGCTGCAACGAGGGGAGGGCGGAGGGGCATGAACGAAGACGGCTGACTCAAAACGGGGCTGGGGCATGGAAAAGCGCAAACTGTTTACCTCCAAGAACTCCACTCGCCCCAGGCCCTCGACGGGCTCAGTGGCGGTGGCGGTGAAGGAGGCCCGGTTCTGCAAGAACGACGGGGTTGAAGACTCGTGGTTCCGAAAAAATTTGTTTTGAGGGAAATAATAAATGCCAGTATGGTTTTATGGGATTCTTTCTTGGAAATGACACTCACCTGCAAATGTAAACGCTACCGATTAGAACTTTGATGCGAAATTTGAAAGGAAAAAAAAAATCCCGCTGTAAGTCTCACCTTGGTGGCGAAGCTGGATTTGGCTTTCTTTGCTTTGGGCGACTCTTCTGCAGAGGTCAGGGCAGACAGGGAGGGTGATGAGGAAGATGAGGGCAGCGTTCGCCCGGACAGTCCCCCGAGGCGCTGACCACCTCCGGAGAAAGGGACGAATGGCTCTGGGGGGGCGGAGGGTGAAGACGACGAGGGGCGGGAGTTCAGTCCAGACGGCCCCGCTTCCTCAGCGTCCTCCTCTGGCGTTCCCGTGCCGACCGGGCCATGTCCATCCCGGGGTTTCTCAGCCTCTTCCTGCAGAACAGGAAGTGCGTCTGCGGTGGAGGCCGGGGTCGGCGCCGGCAGGGCCCCCTCCGGCCGTGCAGGGCTGGACTCCCCCACCGAGCCCTCTGGCTCAGGACGGGCCAGGATCTGCTGAGATGATGGGCCAGGTGGGGTTTCCATGGCGACAGGCGGAGCTTGCAGCATCTCTTGTGACTTCCCGCATCCATCCTCTGCTGCTTCCTGGTTCTTTTTCAGTAAAAACCTGATAAGTGTGACGGGAAAAATATTTTTCCCATATTACGGGAAGCGCTTAAAAGATATATGTGGGTATTAACAATAATTTATTCATAAAACATTACAAATGGCATGAAAACTGAAGTCTACCTGACTATGGCACTTCCTCCTGTGAGCCCTAAAGACTTGAGTGTGGCCTTTTTGAGGGCCTCTTCACCACTCACCTGCAAAAACACACACACACACAGCTGTGTTACAATAAAACTCACTTTCATCTCCCGGGAGAAAGGGTTAAAGGAGCAGCGTGTACCTCATCCCTCATGTAAACACACACGGGAGTAGATCCTGTCTCTGACAACTCTGACACACTGCAGAGAGAGAGGGAAAAAAGGGGTTGGGGGGAGTAGGGTGGGGTTAAACGGCGGGATTAAAATGGCGGTGACTGCTTTACCGGTGGCAGTAGTGGTTGGCCTGTGCGGCAGGAAGTCAGCCCTGCAATTTTTTTTGGTTTTTGTTATGTTTGTTTTTCTAATAAAACCTTGTGCCATGTGACGTGCTCTCTGCATCTGTAAGCCATGTGTAACCCCGCGTTGAAACCCGCTGAACCGTAAATGTTTTACTATTGTCCATCTCGCTCCCGGAGAGGCAGGGCTTCCCGTTGCGTGGCCCCCCCGATGATGCTCCGCCGCCCAGCGCGGGGCTGATGTTGGTCTCGGGGAAGCACAACTTCCCCTGGGGAAGGGTCCCCTGGGGGAGGGTCAGGGTATGAAGTGATGTAATTTAATAGAGATGAGATGAGGGCTGGATGGATGCACGAGCACCTGGGACTGCACAGCTGCAACTACTGAGTAACAGCTGCGTGTGTGTGTGTGTGTGCGCACGTTGGGGTGATGTGTGGGAAAGTTCAACCTTCAGATCTTGTATAACACGGTTTTCATTCCTGCACTATGACTGTCACTTTCTAGAAAGTGCTGTTCAAAGCACTGGGCTGAGATTTCAAACGATGCGTTCAAGAGACCGTGACTTTTAATCGACTGAAAAATACGGCGCCGGAGTTTGTCTTCGGTTCCCGCAGCTGCCGTACATGAGCTACGCTCGTCCTAGCACACAGGCACGCGCGCACACACCCACACACCCACACACAAACACCCCCCCACACAACCACACACACACACACACACACACACACACACACACACACACACACACACACACACACACACACACACACAAATGCAGCTAGGGTCAGGGACACACACCTGATCTGGGGGAAATGGCAGAGCACTTCCCAAAGGCTCTGGCCACATGGAAAGGAACCCTGGAGTCGAGAGCCGTCCGCCGTCTGCAGCGCGATTCTCACCTGGGGAGGGAGCCCAGGGACACACAGAAACATGACCTTTGACATGTCACACACGGAATATAATTCGAACCCACAACAGTCAACAGCTTTTTCACTTGTGTTGATCTCTTTTTTTGTTTCTTCCTCACTAAACACAGCAACGCTTGTTTCTTTCATTTTTTTTTTTTATGTTGACGAAACGCAGAGATACTGCCGCTGCAAAAAAAAAAATGGGCGATAATCCTCGCTAACACACACACGACACACTGAAGATGAGCAAAAGCTCATGTGTGTGTGCTCTGTGTGTGTGTTGTTCCTTCGTTCCTCGGAACCATGCTTGTGTTTACTCAACCGCCGGGCTGTCCGGCAGACGAGGCACGCTGTGCGTCGGCACACCGGGAGAGATGAAAGAAGTGGTGGGCCGCCAACCGGCAAACTCTCACTGACGCACACACATGCTGGAGGAGACAGTGCACGGGCGTGTGGCAGGGGGGAAAAAAAAACAAAAAAAAACCTGTGCTGTTATCGACAGGGAACGATTCATCGAGCGAACAACAAGCGCAGATCAAACCCAGACGGGATTTTATAGCTCAGGTTGTGTGCAGATGATGTCACGGGAAGGCGAAGCTCAGCAGCTTGTTTTATTTCAATCAGCGATCAGATCAAAGTGGCCTCTGCGGTGCAGATGGAACTCCTTCATCTACAGGTAGTGACAGTGAACTCTCCGAGGCCCCGGGTTTGAACGTCTCCGGGGATGTTTAGGGAATCGCTCGATGAGACCGACAGAGATGACCTTTATTCCCGGCATGTTTCTTTTTCCTTGCAGTTTGAGAGTTCTGCACTTTACCTCTAAATATTTAATCTAACGGGTTCCGGAAAACTCCACCGAAATGAAATCGTTCACGAGCTTGAGGGGCATGCCCTTCTGAAAAAATTCTAGAAAAGTTGTTTAAATGGCAAAAACAAATGATAATCCGGTAATATTTTCCATTTCGATGTAGCAATATTGCCCTCAAGAGTGCAGTGTTTTCCCCTCATTTTCTTTTCTTAAGGACCTAACTGCCTTGTCTTTCCTCTTCAGCCCGTCACCTGGACAGCTGGCGATGCACACGGTGCAATGACTGCAGGAGGCGCAGGGTCATTGCCAGTCGGCGCGGGGAGCGCCAAGCTCCACTGAAGAGGTCTGTCTCCTGCTTTATTGAAGGCATGCTTGCAGTCAAACATGAGCTCATTGCTCCGCGCCGATTTTCAAACAGCACATTACGTTCATCCCGTAAAAGGGCCAAAAGCCTGGCGGTTCTTTCGGATATTAAAGTAACCTGAGCGCTGCAAGCTGCTGCCATGCAGTGTTTACAGGCGCAGCCCACGGTTCTCCAACTGAGGTCAAATATAACCTTTTGAGACAAATGTTCTGTTTACAGGCTCGGAGAATGTTCATCACGATCAATGAATCGGACAAAGGCACGCTTCAGAATACTCAAATACGAATTCCTATTTGCTAAACAATTTAATGCATTCATTAACTTGGCACATGCACACAAATTTGCTGCGGGGGAGTAGTTACCAATAGAGGCAAAAGGTGTGGACAGGTCACCTGGGCCGCATATAGAGACATCCAACCATTCACACTTATGGGCAATTTAGAGTCTTCAGTGAACATGCTGATTTTGGACTGTGGGAGGAACCCAGGTAGGAGGACCTCTCTGGCACGCTGATTTTTCACCTTCTGCCTCAAACACAACTCAACTTCGCTGAGCCTCACCTGGCTGTCCATTGCCGCCCCCCTCCTCGTACTTGACACCACCTCAAGCTTGGCATTGTTTGGCAGGTTGGCGAACCTCCACTGCAGCGTGAGGTCCAGAACATTCCTCTGAAACCTATCGAGACGAGGCAAGATGGATGGAGAGTGAGCCCAGACCGACCTGTCCCGTCTGAAACCCCCCCTGACGGTAAAACAGGAACATCAGACGAAATTATAGCTCTTGAGAATGAAGAGAAACTTAACACTTTTCGGAAGACTGCGGAGAAAATGCATTCTTTGCTATCGGCATAAGGATCTATCACCTTTAATCGAGTCAGTAAATAAAAAATAGAGACATATTTATTTTGGCCCAACTTGGCATGAATTAAGAGTTGAACTAATAACAATACCATGTGTCATATATAAGTATAATCACTATATTACTATGATGAATATTTGAAAAATTTACAACTTCTAGGTTCCTTTTTTCCATGTTTGGTTATTTAAAAAAAAACATCAGAGAGTGAAAGATGACAACAGCCTAAAGAGCCAGTGGATTTGTATATTTAAATATGTCAATTTTCTCAATATCACAAGGTGATAAACACTTTTGGTTTTGGGTTTCTCTTATCTGGTAAATCAGGTAGGCAGATCTTGGACATAAAATGTAAATTTTATTATTAATAAGCTGAACACCATTCCGGTTTTCTGATCATAACAAGACATATTATTCTGGAAGCAAAAACATAGGATGTTATAAGCTCTGAAGCCACGGCCGTTTGGGGCTCGCAAGAAAGTCAGGAGATCCCTTTTACGCGAAAATCTGAGCACAAAACTATTTTTATTCTCTTCGACATGTCTGTGGAAATTAGAAACCCAGAAATGAGGTTTAACAGGCCAATGAGCAGTGGCGCAGCGAATAGCGCTTATGCCTCGCTGCAAGAAGGTTCCTAGTCTGATTCTGACAGATTCCGTCTTTCTGTGTGATATTTCCATGTTCGCCCCTGTGTCTACTTGCATTTCCTCCAGGTTCTTTGTTTTCCTCTCAGAGTCCAAAAACATGCAGTAGGTTCACTGGAGAATCTAAATTGTCAAGAGGTATGAATGAGAGAGTGAATGGTTGTATGTCTCTATGTGTGGCCCTGTGATTGACTGGCAAGGGGTCCAGGGTGAACCCCGCCTCTCGCCGAATGACAGCTGGGATAGACTCCAGCAACCACTACCCTGAGAGCAAGATATGTTGAACAGAAAATGAATGAATGAATGAATGAATGAATGAATGAATGAATGGACGGATGGATGGATGGATGAATGAATGAATGAATGAATGAATGAAGGGTAATGAGCGTCATACAGTTGACTTCCTTATAAAACGAGAATTGTTGACATGACACTCTTTGCAGAAACACACTCCATGTTTATGTTACCACTGTGTTAACGAATCATTGAATAGGAATAAACAAATAGATGCTGATGATAATGCTAATGTAATGTTAATTCATCATCATTATTATCTCTCATACAAAACCAATTCCCTCAGTCCATCAAAGCCGCTCACTTCAAACCGTGATCTTCGGGGTTAAACCCGTGCTTTCGGCAGACGTCCTCCAATACCTGGGGGCGCGAAAAGGCAAGAGAAAAAACAAACAAACCATCAATCCGCACACTCTGGCAAAGAATGAATTCTACTGAATCCGCAGAAACCGATCTGTCACTGGCTAACAACAGTTAGCCCGACGAGCCACCGCGGGGGACAGTAGCTTACGCCGTTCGGGGAACAAAAGCGGGAAAAGGAAACATATCTAATGGGTCGAGAAAAACGCGACTTGTCCTCAAAACACGTCTTACCTGTAATAACGGTGTGTTGGGGGACACTTTAATTGTCTGTCTTCTTCCGTTCGGTGCGAGGACCGTCACAGCTGTACCACTGGCCGCCATTGTTGCCAGTGACGTCACAGTGTTTATTTGAAAAAAACTTTATTGAGCAACATCGCAGCGGGGTGAAAAAGCCCTCGCTACTTCCACCTAACTTTGCATCCCTGGGACAAAAACGCCCCCTCTCCCAAGACTAATGAAATAAAAAAAAACATTAATATAAACGCTCTCCTTAATTAGTCGTGCCGTGCTTCAAATTCCAATCTTTTTGTACAAAATAGAGCAAAGTATTTATAGCAGACTAAACACGACTTTGCCTTTTTGGTTGGATTTTGCAGCGGCATGACTGCACAATTATGTATATTTTCTAGCTCTCTTCAGAACATCTTCTGCTGTCAATGTACCTTTTCATAGATTGCAAACACACAGGGATATAGACTAACGGTTCCCTGCGTTTTGTAGCTTTCACGGATTGAATTCAGTAGTTTTTTCTTTTCTGTTAATTTTGCAACGAAACTCTTGTCTCAACTCAGGCTCAGTAGTGTACATCCTGCCTGCCTGTCCCGCCCCAGTGTGCTACTCCAGAGTCTGATTGTTTAATTGACTGTCTCGCAGCATCCAGTTTCCATCTTTGCCAGTTTTAAGTGCGACTGTGTCCTAATTTCATGCTCTCGGTGCGTGTGATAAACACATGACTTAGCTGGAAACTGCTGATAAACAACCCAACAAATCGTGCAATTTAAAGTGTAGATGGAACTTGTTTATTTAACTCCTAATAAACACCGTTGGATTACTCAGAAAAATGTCAGCGCCTCACAGAGAGCTGTCGGTGTACACGTCCGAGGGAAATAGCTTTACAACGCATCGAGGTCTCTCGTCCGCGCTTCCAGTGCGTCGACTTTTTTCACACTGCCTCGTTTGTTCCTTCTGAGCACCATGCACACAACAACCCAGTGGCCAAATTTAATCATAAAAATGCCAAAATAGAACTCTTTATTCTATGCCTGAGAACTGCCGCAGATACCTAGCCTATAATCTCCGCATTCTGACAACTGTTGCAACGACATTCACCATCCGCATACAAAATTTAGATCCAGAAAACACAGCCTATTGAAATAGAATTTACTCTTTAAAAGTAATGACGCTTTGTTTTGTGTCAACACGATGGCCTGTTTGGGTTCTGGGCACAAAAACGCTTTGTTAGCAAAACAATGTGGCTTCGGTTTAAAGTTATGAAACTTTACAGCCGTGACGAGACGCCGGCCCACAGCTGCTGCAAAGTCTTGCCAACTTGCCTCCCAACATGTAGTTTCTTGCTATATGTAGATGTCATTATGTTCCTGCCTTTGTTCCTGTCAGAATACTAATAGTTTTGGTTCATAAATGTTGACATTAAACATTTTTGTGGTTCGGAGCCACACGCCCTGTCGACGTCGCTGTACTGGGCATGCTCACAGCAGTCAGGTGGAGGAGGGCATCATCCAGTTTGCCTTTCGTGGACAACCCTGAAGACCAGGGGTAGCGTAGTGAAAACAGACGCGCCATGTTCGTGCTTCGGTGCAGATGACAAAAAAAGACATTAAATAGGACAGAGACCATAAATGATAGAGTAGTAGTAGATGAAGACATTGAATAGGACAGAAACGGTTGATAAAAACAATAGATAAGAAATTAAATAGGACAGAGACAATAAATAAAAATATCGATAAAGACATTAAATATTACAGAGAAAGATAAGAATAAATAAATGAACACATTAAATAGGATAGAGATAATTGATAAAATCAATAGATAAGGCATTAAATTGGACAGAGAGAACAGATAAAAAATAGAAACAGGCATTAAATAGGAAAGATACAATGATGAAACAATAGATAAAACATTAAATAGTACAGAGATTATTGATAAAAAATTAATAAAGACATTAAATAGGATAGAGACAATAAATAAATACAATAGATGTAGACATTAAAGAGGAAAGATATAATACATAAAACATAGATGGAGACATTACATAGGAAAGATACAATAGATAAAAACAATAGATGAAACATTAAATAGTAAGGAGATGATTGTTAAAAAAAAAAGATGAAGACAAGAAATAGGAGAGAGACAATGGACTAAAAAATAGATAATGATATTAAATAGGTCAAAGACACAGTAATTAGACAATAAAAATAGATAAAGACTGCTACACAAGCACAGGAACAAAGTGACAAGTTGCAGGTTAGTGACCAACAGATAGCTGTACAAAGATCCACGAAGAACAAGATATACCAAGAGTAAGAGTTCAATGCAAAGCCCATTTCCACGTGGATGAGTTTGGACAGGCCTCGTCTCAAGTGCCCTCATATTTCGGGCCAGTTGTCACATCGCGGTCAGTCCGGTCATGCTGTGGAAAATGTTCACTTTGGATGAAAGCGATATCATAAAATCATCCTGGGCTCATCAACGTCGCAAGTAAAACATATTTTTAAAACATAGAGGAGGCAAATCTACACGCTTCGCCCGCATCCGCAACCATCCGAACTTATGAGAGGAGACAACTGGCAGCAACAGCTTCAATTTACAGCCCATATGGACAACTCCGCTCAATGCATATATATATATAAATATATATATGCTATTATAGGAACCATATGCAATTTCACAGACGACCTAAACTGGCGCATCAAGACCGAAGGCCAACCTTCGCCAAATCGAACAGAGCCAAGTGAGACGCGGGGGGGGGGGGGGAGGGGGCACATGGCGCCGGCAGCTGGGGAGGTGTCGGAGGGCCGCAGGACCGCCGGGGGCCACAGCGGCCCGCTGACCTCCACCCTCCACCCTCCACCTGGGGAGATGGAGGCAGAGTGGGGGGGGGGGCAGAGTAGGTGTGTGGGGGGAACGGCAGGGGGGGGCATGGAAATTGCCCCTCCGTCTGAATAAACAAACAAAACAATCGGTTTCCTTTCCGGCTCAGCAGGCAGCATCCAAACTTGGCACCCATATGGGGGGCCGCACAGGGACAGGGGCGTCATGAGTCATTAACTCCTGATTAACGGATAGGAAATAGGTATTTACGTCCACCGGCGCCCTCAACTAACACTCGCCTTTAACGCCACGACAACTGTCTTCCTCGGGGCACCAAACAGGAAGTGTTTTTTTTTTTTTTTTTTTTTTAGGTATGTGTTTAATAGAGGAGAATTAAAATCTAGAAGAGTTCGTGGGAATGTTGTGTCACTCGAAAGGAGGCCTTTTCCAGATGTTTTCTCCCGCCAGGATGAGGAGGTCGCAGGAGACGACAAGGGGCCTGCAGAAGTGGAGGGGGGGAGAGAAGGTGCACCTTTCAATCACCCTGTGCTGTGCCCCCCCCCCACACACGTGGGTGGGGGGGTAGTGGGGGGGTCACTTCAACTGTGCAAGGGCTGGATCTGCAGGCTCTTCAAAGGCCATGGGGTCACATAACCACACAGCATCAAAGGGAGTGTGTGTGTGTGTGTGTGTGTGTGAGTTTGAGTGGGGGGGGCGTGGCGTGGCGTGGCGTGGGGGCGTCTTGGCGTGACACCAACTCTCCGCGCGAAACATCGGCCGGCAGTAATTGGGAGTGAGAAGCACGGGGCATGGAGGAGGAGGAGGAGGAGGAGGAGGAAGAAGAGGAGGAGGAAGAGGAGGAGGAGGAGGAGTGAGACTTCATATAAATGCCCACGTCGTCTGCAGTTCACGCGGAGCGGAACCGAGAGTCCGGCGCCGGGAACCCCGTGGAAACTTCACGCACGCGATGACGCCCCTGTCCGGACGATCCGGGCGCGGACCTCTGAAGGACGTGCGTGATTGAATTAAGAAAAAAAAACCAAAAGAGAAGAGGTGACCCCTGCCTCGGGAGGCCATGGGGATCGAGAACCCGCACGCTCGTCCCCGCGGAACGTCCGGCTGACCTCTCTCGCTATCTCTCTATCACGCGCGCGCACTTTGAAAGACCCCCCCCCCCCCCACCCCGAAAAAGTGCACGAGAGATGCGGCGCGCGTCCGGGCTGCGCGCGCTGCGCCCCCCATGCGCGCTCCTGCTGGTCCTCTTCATCCACCTGGGCGCGCCGGCGGAGGCGCGGAGGATGCGCGGCGCGTCCCGCGCGCAGACACGGCGCGGGCAGCAGCTGCAGCAGCAGCTGCCGGTACCGGCGTCCCGCAACGGCGGCGACGCACCGGAGAGCTTCCCGCTGGACTTCACCGCCGTGGAGGGGAACATGAACAGCTTCATGGTGCAGATCCGGAACCTGGCGCGGTCGCTGTATCCGTGCTCGGCGCAGCGGCTGGACCGGGACATGAGGCTGCGGCTTCTCGGGAACCGAACCGTGACCTGCAACGACGGCTCGCCGGCGGGGTAAGGCTGCAACGGAGGAGCGCGCACTGTTCCGGTGATAGCAACTTCACCAATTTTACCTTGCGAGTTGTAGTCAGTGGTAATGCTTTGAGGTAATACGCGCACTATAACTGCAAAATAACTGCAAAAAGGCTTATTTGAAAAATAAAAATATATAAGCGGTTAAATTTAAAAAAGTAGTAAAAATGGAAAACAAAATCTGCGAGGAAGGGGAGTCGTTTTCTGGAGTCACGTGATTCTCCAATGTTTTTTCTCGCTGTTTGTTTTATAGCGCTTTCGTGTGTGTGCGCGCGCGTGTGCGCGTGTGTGTGCGTGTCGCGCCACGGGCTGATCCGTGCTGGTGTTTTCCACGCAGGTACTACATTAAGGAGTCCAAAGGCAGCAAGAGGTGGCTGTTGTTTCTGGAAGGTGAGGAAGAGTCACGGCTGGAACAAAAAAGTAATGAAAAAAAAAACTTGATTTCACTGAAACTTACAGTTTAACTGGTGTATGTATGTGTGTGTGTATGTGTGTGTGGGTGTGGGTGTGGGCGTGGGTGTGTGTGTGTGTGTGTGTGTGTGTGTGTGTGTGTGTGTCAGGCGGATGGTACTGCTTCAACAGGCAGACGTGTGACAGCCGGTACGAGACGATGAGGAGACTGATGAGCTCCACCAAGTGGCCGAGATCCAGAACAGGTGACTTAGGCTATTTTAAAAAATAAAAATGAATACGAAATATTTTTTTTCTTTTTAAAGTACATAAATATGCAATATGAATACATCTTGTTTGTCCTTTTTTTTAAACAAGTTTGAATAAAACAAATATAAGGAGAAAAAGATGTAAACAGATAAAACAAAATCCCCTTAGATAAAAAGAAGAGTTGACTGAAGAAACTAAAGTTTTACCATAAATTACTAAATAAATGACATTTGAATTGAAATAATGCATTTCTTTTCTTTCTTTTCATTTTTATGTAATCCATCGTATATGTTGTACAATCTTTGTTTATTTGTATTGATATCCCTATTTGCATATTCTTTCTATTATTCCTAGCTGTCCACTTTTCTTCCCCTTTATTGATGCTGTGACTGATTGCTGTGATTTATTTTCCCTGTCGTGGGAATAATAAAGCCAATGTTATCTTAAAGAAGCCAAAAATATTTACATTTTAGGTAGTGGTAAGTTGCCAATGTGATCCCCTTGGGGGTAAACATGCATGTTAGTGTGCATGTTTGCCCGACTCACCTTCCTCAGCACGTGACAAAGGAGCTTCTCTCTCTTTCTGCAGGAACAGGGATTCTTTCAGGCCAGCCGGAGGAGAACCCTCACTGGTGGAACGCCAACATGGTGTAAGAACACGCTGCATCTGTTTGTTTCCATAGAAACATGCAAAACAAAAAAGAGGTGGCGTTTTTAATGACCTCAGATCAGTCTTCCGCGGTGCCACCCACACACATTAACACACACACACTCACTCTTGCAAATCATGCAGGGCAATAAACCAGTGCCACATCCCATCTGGGTGTTATATATGATTGACTTCCTACAGAGTCCACTAACCAATCTGATTTCAGTTTCCCGTCTGACGGTCACATCCAGCCCCTGCATCCAGGGGGCGCCGCTGATTCGACACCTCCCACTGTTTTCTCCGTTGCCGTGGAGAAAACTGGCCTTGGGATTTAGTCAAAGTCAAAATCAGCTTTATTGTTGATTTTTCCGCATGTACTGGACATACAGAGGAATCGAGAAGATGCTTCTCACAATGCCAGTTGTTTCTCACAAGGGTATTCCATTTTAATCCTGTTGATTCCCTGATGGCGGTGCTGCTGTTCTCCCGCAGGTTCATCCCATACTGCTCCAGCGACGTATGGAGCGGAGTCACGGCCAAAACGGACCACAGTAAGACCCACCACGTGCAAAATTTGAGATGTCGGGATTAAAACCAACACTATTTATCCTTTTGCGACTAAACTAATCACTATATTTGCCCTCAGGCGACTATGCCTTCATGGGGTCGCTCATCATTAAGGAGGTGGTGAAGGAGCTGCTGACCAGAGGCCTGGAAAATGCCAAGGTGCTGCTGTTGGCGGGAAGCAGGTTGGTGCGCCCTGCGTGTGTGTGTGTGTGTGTGTGTGTGTGTGCAGGCTCAGTCATTTGGTTCTTGTTGCTCCAGTGCGGGAGGCACCGGCGTCCTGCTGAATGTGGACCAGGTGGCGGAGCAGCTGGCCTCCCAGGGCCACCTGGGGGTGCAGGTCAGGGGCCTGGTGGACTCCGGGTGGTTCCTGGACAACAAGCAGTACAAATTCAGCGACTGCCTGGACACCATCAGCTGCGCCCCCACAGAGGCCATCAAAAGGGGCATCAGGTATGTGGAGCAGGCTCGTGACGAGGGGCGGCGTCGCCGGCATGTCGCATAAAGCAGGGTTTCTCTTGCAGGTACTGGGGTGGGCTGGTACCGGAGAGCTGCCGACAGGCTCACCTGGGAGAGGAGTGGAAGTGCTTCTTCGGATATAAAGTCTACCCCACCTTAAAGAGTGAGTGAAGTCACGTGCCCGGGGGGCAACCGCCGAGTCCAACCCACTTGACCCCCCCGCTCCGCTCCCCCCAGGCCCACTGTTCGTGGTGCAGTGGCTGTTTGACGAGGCCCAGCTGACGGTGGATAACGTCCACCTGATGGGGCAGCCCCTGCACGAAGGCCAGTGGAGATACATCCAGAGCCTGGGACAGGAACTGAGGAGCACGCTCCAGGAAGTACCGTAAGGCTCGCCGCAGCAGCGAGAGAAAATTAGTGAAAAAGAGCTGACATGTGCTTGGCTCCTGGCGCTGATGGTGTGTTTTGATTGGTAGGGCCATGTTTGTCCCGGCCTGCCTGGCCCACGAGCTCATTACCAGAACGTGAGTAAACTAAACTACAAAGATGGCGCCGCCAACGCGTCCTCTCCATAGCAGCTCAGGTTCCCAGCACGGTGTCGGAACCCCGATGAAACGGGAATGATTAGAAGTACCTCATCTGCAAACATGATTAACGATCAAATACATATATGGTGGTATTCACATTTATTTGTGTTTTATTACCCCGTCAAACAAACAAGTAAGCTAACAACTACTTGTTTTGACCCCGCTCTCTGCAGCTTCTGGACGGACATTCAGGTGAAAGGCACCTCCCTGCCCAGAGCCCTGCACTGCTGGGACCGCAGCCTCCAGGAAAGCAACACCACCGACGGCAGCCACAAGAGCCCGCCCGTTTTGGGATGCCCGCTGCACTTGATTGACAGCTGCCCGTGGCCCCACTGCAACCCCACCTGCCCCACCGTGCGGGACCAGCTGACGGGACACGAGATGAGCCCGGTCCAGTTCTTGAAGCACATGGGCTTCGACGTGCAGAAGATGGCCCAGCAGCAGGGGATGGATCCTGGGAAGCTACTGGGCATGCTCAACAACGGGAACTGAGGTGTCGCCGACACCTAAACGGAGGACAACAGAACTCTGGGGTGTTCTTCGGACGCGAGAATTCGGTCATAACGGAACATTTGAACTGCCCTGGGCACAAGACACGCGATCGGCTGTTTAGCTAACAGGGGGGCGGTGTCGGGCGGACGTGGGTTTGTCAATACGGTGTTATTACATAACAGCGATCCACAGCGATTCATATCCAGACATCCATTACGGTGCTGCTGTTTTCACATCCAGACAAATATGCTGCTTTTTCTGGTTAGAAAAAAAATTGAAGGTAATATTTACTGAGAAAAACTAAAAAGTACAAATATAAATATTATTAACATGTTCTACAGGCCATGTTGATGGCTATGTATATTTATTTTTCTACTGGAAATATCTATATATGTCTTACGTTCAAATATGATTATCTTCTCTGTCAGTATAAAGATACATTTTATTTGCATGTTGATGACAGGTTCTGTAAAAAAAAAAAAAAAATTTAAATAACTTTTTAAGATCACTTTGGTGTCCTTCTTGCTTTTCATCCTTCACAGTGGAAGAAGTACCAAAACTACAGAAGCACTGAGGGAGTCAAATGTAATAAAACATAATTTAATTAAAAGAATTATAACAGAGTTGTAGCTCTAAATAAAAATATCTGGGGAAAAAAAACCTTTGAGTGTAACAAATCTTGCAAGGATGTGAGATCATTTCGAGAAGCATCCCAGATTGGCAAAACACATGCGCACACACACTTAAAAAAATGTTATAAAAAAAAAAGACAACAACACTCACATTTATACCAGTACAAAAAAAAGAAAAATCAAACCTATTTTTTCACAGTTGACATGAAAGTGCTTCTACAAGGGATGAATAAAGTGGTGACGTCATCAGTTTAAAGATCCCTGGGTTCCTACTGGATACTGGATGCAGTTTGTTACAACTGACTAGCTTTGTTTTGACTTCTATTTCTCTGTAAACATCCCTTTAAAATAAAAAAAATAATAAAACCCTGTCTAACACTGTATTCTCTCCATGCAGTGTTTCATGGGTGCCAATAATTCCTTCGCTCATTCTGGTTTCATCTCCAGGTGGGGAAACCGAGGCAGCGTGTTGGCTCTCAGCACGACGAGTCCTGGAGGAGAGAGAAAGAGAGTGAAAACGAGAGTAGGGCAGAGCTTCCCCTTGGGCGCAGGAGTATCGTGGTGGACTGACCTGACTGTTGAGTCTCCGGGCGGGGGTTCGTTTTCGCTCGTGGATGGACTGCAGGCGAGTTATCAGGAACTTCTTATCTTCTCCTTCCTGGGCGAAGGGCGATGAAGGAAGGGTGAGTGAATGAAACAGCCCCCCCGACCAATCTTTGCACATACACACACGTGCGACAATTCGACTCACATTCTGTATCTGCTCTTGCAGTAAACTGATGATCTTCCGTTGACCGTCCACTACCTGGCTGTGAAAGTATATCACAATCCTGGTGGGGGGAGAACATAGTCACATCAGAGGTCAAAAAAAAAGAAAGTAAGAATGAAAGCAGTCTACATTTTCATTTATGTAATAAAAGTAAAAATTGAAAAGAGCTTCTAATTTTTTAACAAATATATTTGGTGAAAAAAAAAAGAAGCTTGACCAAAAAATTGTAAAATATTTTTCGTTTTCGAAAAACCTGCACCTTTTGTGTACTGTGCAGTATATACAGTATGTTGTAGTTAAAACACCACATGAATGATGCATTCAAAAACACAAACAAGTACAAACATCTATCCTTTGTTTTCATGTTTGAGTTGTTTCATCATGCTTAGCTCAGTTATGATGAATTATGATGATCAATTGTGTGTGTATGTGCGTGTGTATGTGAACTAACAGAAAGATGCCTGCGCCCACAAAAAGGAAGAGGGGGTTTTCCACCAGATAGGAATGAGCCTTAGCCAGCAGCGACAGATTGGGATTATCTTTTTCCAGTTCTTCCACCCAGCGCTTCCCGGCCTGGAACATGGTTTTTAGCTCGCGGAAGGGCCCGCAGGACGTAGACGGTGTGATGCTGAGGAGACGGATCACAGATCAGATCACAGGACAGGCAGTGTCCATGAGTGAGTGAGTGTGTGTGTGTGTGTGTGTTCGTGTGTGTGTGTGGGACAGCTGAGACATACAATCCTTATAGCCTAAGAGTGACTGGGAGAACACCGCCTGGTTGTTTGGGAGGATGATCCATGCTAACCTCCCACCCTATGACCCCCTTTCAGATTGCAGCCAAAATGTAGAGATGCTGAGAAAAGCGGTCATTGGCATTGAGAAACATAAATAGTGACTCACTGCGCTGCTTATCCTAGAAATGTCAGCGGCGGCCACGATTATGCAAACAAAGACTTTGTGGAACACAGTGGGTGGCAGAAATTAAATTTGCCGTGTCTTGTAAGATAAGGAAACAGAGATCCTGATCTTGACTGGCTTGTTTACAGGGACAAAGAACCTGAAGCCCCGTCCCCGTCACCCCCACTGTGTCAGGAAATTAGTTCTTTAATTGTTTTTACACAAAGGAATGAGACAGATTCGCAGTTTGATATTTTCAAGTCAAAATTACAAGTTCATGCCCTCCAAGCTGACAATGGTACGCATTACACCAACAGAGTTTGTATGTGTACGTGTGTGTTTACCTCCACATGGTGTATGTGACACACACAGAGGCCCCGAGGAAGGAGGGGAAACAGAGTAGGGTGATGAAGATGGTGGTCATCTGGCTGACCCTGTAGGGCCTCCTGGGAGCTTGACAGTTCATCATCACACTGCCCTGTGGAAGAACAGGGCCCGCAGGCCAGGCCGGGGTCAGAGGTCAGCGCACCTGCTTCAATTGCACACTCAAATTCCATCAAATAGATGGGGCGCCGATCATGATGTCACTGTGACAAAATAAAAGCGCGTATACAAAAAAAACATCTTAATATGAGACTTTTTTACATGTTCAGTAGAATCACAGCATTGTGGTCGGTGTGTTTGGGTAGGCTGGGTTTGTTCTTGGCAAACTGTAAAAACAGGAAAACTGTCTTTCCTGTCTACAAATGCAACTCTTGTCAATCCGTGTGTGTCTAAATTTCTTCTCAGCATCGCACTACAGCCGCTGTGTTCGGCCCCGACGTACCTTCTTTATATAAAAGAGCAGCAGGAGTTTCAGGATCTGCACGGCGGGAAGGAGAGGAGTGAAAAGAACACCCAACCTGCCGGGGAAGATTGGAATTTTTTTTAGCACTGGGAGACGGTTCCTGACAATAGAGCGTGTGTCCGGTCTGCGGGCTTTGTACCAGGCCAGCGTTTGTCCGTAAATGAGCTCAAGGACATTCCTGGGAATATCGAAGACCGGTTTCCGCCCCCTTCTCAGGACTCTCTCGGAAAACAGCCTTTGGATGGGAGGAGGGACAAGGCGCAGAGGATTCAGAAAATACACACAACAGTAACACAAACAGAATAATCGAGAATTTAATTTACGAGCGTCCCACCTCCACAGAAACTCCCCAAACAGGGTGTCCAGCAGAGTGAAGATGAAATCCATCAATAGGAAACGATAAAGTTCCTGGCCAACAAACGTCTCCCAGCACTGAAGGAAAAATTGATCAAAGCAATCAGGTAGTTAATGGGGATTTGAGAAAGTTGCATTATTCAAACGCAACAGTACAATAGACAGCTAAGGAATAATGATCAGGGATTAGTATCACCTTCAGGCCGTTTGGTTCGTTGGCCACTCGACCCAACCAGTGGAAACACAGCACTCCGAGCACACTCACTTTCAAAATCAAGTTTCTAGAAAAACAACACGGCAGAAACCAAGTCAGTCCGTCTGGCACGTTGGACAGGGTGACTCCACTCGTCACCTCACGGCGGGCGGACTTCCTTTACCTGCCGATGGCGACGTATGTGCGCACGGAGGGGGAGTCGTAGTCCTCCATCCAGGCAGCCAGGTTGAATAAGCCAGGCAGCAGCAAGTTGATGAGGGACACCACCACGGGGAGAACCAGCAGTAGAGTCTCGTTCAACAAGAAGTCCTGGGACACTTTGAGAAAGCTTTGTTGGAGTTTCTGTACGAGGGGGCAGACACGGATAAGTTAGAGAAGCAGTCATCAGTCACTGAATATTCAGCATTTCATAGCCGTGGGCGCAGACAGAGTCAGACCACAGACCAGATTGAGCCGTCCGCCTTCGGCATTTGAGCCGAAGACTATCCACCACAGGCCTGCCTCACCTGGTACATGGCGTCAGAGAGGTAGTAAATGCCCGTCACACAGCCGGTGGTGCTGGCTATACAGATGGCCCAGGCCAGGCCGTGGACGGTCAGTCTCCACAGTCTCTGGCACACGGTCTTCGTGACATGCGTGTGATTCACCTCTGCCAGCAGCTCCTGCGTTTAAGAAAAAGAAGAAGAATGCATTTGAGTGGGCCGCTGGCACTCACATGTCAAGCGTCGATGGCTGAGGGGGAGGGTACCTGGAGCTGGGTGCGGATATTCCCGGACATGAGTTTGACGGAGGATTTTTTGATGACCTTGAAGTCCCAGGAGCAGAAGACCTTCACGGCCAGGATGCTGTGAGACTTGTCGATTCGAAAGCTCTGGCCGAACGACTTCGACATGCTGGCAAGAGATTAATGGCAAAGATAATTTCACCTCAAATTCCTTTTCAAGTATGAAACTCTTAACAGTTTGTGCTCAGGGTCTTCCATTCTCCAACGTACCTGTAAACAAGGATGATACACGTGATGAAGAACGTCACGCCGATTGTGAAGAAGTATGCCAGCGGCATCTTGTAGACCATATGCCCTGACACGCAGTCTGGACTAGTTCTGTTAGTCACAGAGACTTTCTCTCCTCCGCCATCGACCCTGCAGCTCTTCTGCAGCGTATAGTTACAGTAGTATCCGTAGTACATCACCGTGTCAGTGAAATACCCCTGATCCAGGAATAAAAGGCATATATTTGCAGTTTAACTTTAACTTTTACCTCTTCCTACTCTATGTATTTTATTTTGTCAAAATGGAGGATCATATTTTGCACTACTGTGGAATTAAGCAAATAAGTATTTACTTATTAAAATTAATGTTAATTAATGTTTTGTTTTTTTTATTTTATAAGGAGGAAACCATTACTAATTTCTCCAGCTTCAAATCAAACATGGACGATGGGTATATTTTAAAATCTAGGGATTAACAATATTTGGGTGTAGCGTGTTAGCACCTAGCTTACCGCTCCTGTGAGGAGCTCCAGTCCTGTGAAGGAGCGCCCCTGAGCAGGCAGCTGAGGAGGGTGTGCAGCCTGAGGGAGCACCAAGAAGGCACCCGTCACGAGAAACAGGAAGATGTTGAGAAAGAGGAGGTCCTTGAGGAAGTGGAAGTATGACAGGACGCCGGTGCCGAAACGCCCACTCACTCGTTTGAGTGCGGTTTGCCACAGGTGGAGGGAGTGCAGGAAAGACAGGCAGCTGTACAAGCTCTGTCTCACTGCCTAAGAGGACAGAGTGGTGAAGACAAGGAGGGAAATTATTCAGAACTGCTGCTTTGTTTTCAACCCTCACTCATACTTTCATGAATCCAGTGCTGTGAAAAGTGGACTTGCAGTTCTGTTAATGTAAAATGGCTGATGTAAAAATGACTGTGGGTAGTAGGATGGTTCCACACAGTGTGTCTCCCATGTGTTCAGTTTCTCTATTTCCCACACTCACAGATCTGTAAAATGATTGGGCAACAGTCAGCATGACTGGTTTACACTTACAGATGCCGGATGACAACCTGAGACAAGTGATCGGGCCACAAAAGAGAGAAGAGAAAGCCTGTCTTTAAGGCTGGTTCTATAGGCAAATAGAACCATCAGCCATGCAGTGTTCAGAAAAGTCAATTTTCAATTTGTTAACTTTTCATCTGGTACACAGGAGTGACAAAACACAAAAAAAGAAGTGAAATCTTCAAGGAGAAAATAAATATGAAAACGTCTAATTCTTCTAATGGTTGATTGGCTACATCTGGCATTTCTTGCACTATCATTTTCTGTGCTCAACCACATAGCCCAGGGGGGTTCCTCTATCTTTGAGAAGAGAGAGATTAGGCAAAGATGTCAAACCGTTTGGCGTGTTAATGAACAAACTATGAAGAAGAGCTGTCTTACTATTATGTTTCTAATACAAGGTTTTTCAGTGACAGCTTAGAAAGGGGTCCCTGTCAGAGTGAACAAAACAAAGGCAGAAGAAAAGAGAGAGGAAAAAGGGTCGGGGGTCATCTCCTCTACTCACAATGATGATGTAATATTTGAGCCGGCTGCAGCAGGGTATCTGGCTGCTGGACATTGTTTGTCTCTCCTTCTGTGACGCTAACCTCCTGTGGACAGTCATATGGCCAGGTGATGGAAATGACAGACAAACAGGAAGGAAGGGATGGAGGCGGGAGCCGGGGTCTACCTGAGCTCGCTCTTTTCTGCCACGCTGAGAGGCATGGCCCGCAGCATCCGCACTCTGTCACTCACGGATAGATTCTGCAGATTGTTCACCAGGTGTTCCCTTTTGTTTACTGCAACACAAAATGGGGGAAATTTGCTAACGTGGCAGGACTTTCACATAAAGTCAGGCAGAGGACCGGCGCGTGACGTGGCTCTTACCCTCCGCGTCCGTGGTGTCGCCCTCCATGCCGTAACCTCGTATGCTCGGTCTGGCTGAGCGAGAGAAGTCTTGGATGGAGGGTCGGTTCTGCCTGCGCCTCCGGAGCTGCATAGTCCTGTTGTAGTACTGGGAGATGATGGCGCCCCTGCTGCGGCCTGGCCGAGAAAAGGTGGAAGATGAAGATTGGAGATGGGGCCCAAACTGGCAACAGTCCAAACTGGACCATCACCACATTCCCACAGAGCTGTGTAAACATGACTTCAGGATGTTTGTTGTGCCCCGTAAACAATGAACAACTCTCTTTATGGTCTGTTTGTCAACCCCTGAGCTTGTTCTTTCTATGGTGTGAGACAGGCTAGTTCTCTGGATCTCTAAAAGGTTGAAAAAAACAAAACCTTTTACACGTGAGCCTGACGTGCCAATTTAACACAACTTGAAGGTACTAGGAAAGTGAATGCATGGAGCTGAACATGTTTAAGGAATCCAAAAACATCTAAAATAAGAAAAATCGCAGATCCATCTTAACAAACAGAGTGAAACTGCTGATCTGGGTGGCAGAGATAATGACAGGGAAACATCGGATACTGTTCTTCCTCATGAAACTCCACTTTCTGAAGATTACTGTATCTTCCTTATTTAACAGAATCAACAGAGCCCAGCAAATGCAAATGCGTCGCTGGGCTCTAACTCCTGAGGACACTTCACCTCGTGCGAAAACGTTTGACTGTTGTCAACAACTGCAAACATAGAAATTGGTTGATTTAGTTTATTTTACTATTTTTAAGTTTTATTATCTGTAAAACACTCATGCCTGTGTTTTCAGAGCAAAACTGAGTATGAGTGGCACCTGTGTGAGGTCCCCTCACCAAAAACATTCAGTTCTAACACACACTGTATTCACCAGGAGTTTGACTTTTCATACAGGCGACAGAAAAAACATCCTTTATTTTCCATTGGCAATCATGTCGATGAGGGCATTATATACAAACCATTGAGCAACTCAGGTTCCAACAGAGATTGGCAACTCACCGATGGTGCGGCTGGGCATGGAGGACAGGATCTTCAGCGTGGCTGAGGACCACCGCTCGCCTATCAGGTGATCTGCCTCAGTTTCGTCATTGTTCCTTCCCTCCTCCCTCTGTACCCTCCGCCTTCCTCTAAACTCCTGCCCAGGGCTGGAAAGGTAGCCCACATTATCTGGACAGGAATTAAAAAAAAAAAAAAAGGTAAAAGACACTGGATAAGAAACTTCTTCAGCGTGAAAAAACTGAATAAAAAGAAGGACATAAAGTCGACTTGTGAGGGATGCTCCTCTATCTGTTCAAAAGCAAGCTACCTCGACCCTCTTCCTCTAAGTCTCTTTGGAGTTGCTGCATCTCGATAGCTTCGCCTTGACTGTGCTCCGCTATCAGCTGGCTGAAGGAGTCATGAATGCCGTCCTCATCGGCCGGAGACCTGACAGCAGGACATAAAGAGAGAGGGGCTTCAGGCAAACAACAGGGAGGGAAAAAAGTACAAAAAGATACACATCAGCAGAAATCTGTAGTGGTCGGAGCCTTGGAGGTTGCTGGAAACACTACAGATATAACACGACAGTATTTTGACTTATCATCAAGGCTCCCACGGGGGGTAACAGGGCTACAAGGAAATTGCCTCAGAAGATGTATGAAGACAGTGCTATCTGGATGTCAAAGACCGCCTGGCTGGTTTCCGAGTTAACTGGAGAGGGGAAAACACTTTTTGAACTCGGTGTACACAAAAAAATAGCATGGCAGGCTAGACGCTTTCTAGAAAGGTAATGGAATCATGTTTTACCCACCAGGTTAAAAATAAACAAAGGAAAAAAACGAAACAAGGCTTGAGACAGTAACTAAACGGAAAGGCCTCTTGCAGCTAATCCTGTCACATTATTGAGCAACAGCAAACATCTTGAAAAGAGTGGACAAACAAAGACACGCCGACAGGAATAGGAAAAAGACACTCACTCCAGTCCGGCTTCCATCAGGGGGTGGTTCAGATCAAAGTTACCATTTCGGGCCATGGTTTTCCTTCCCGGGACAGGGCCACGCTTTTGGTCGGTCTGTCTCAGTGTCACTCGCAGCACAGGGGTAAAAAGTCACACCCTCACCTGCCCAGACCTGCACTCTGCTCCCGACATGACGTTTACTGCTCCACCTAAAAAGGGGAGGGAAGAAAGGAAGAAGGGGCAGGGCTTTGAGCCAACTGGAATCTGGTGGCACCGGTCATGTTTCCACTCGCACGGCCCAAATCCGCCCACGGTCCGTATGTAACTGACGGCTGACTGCCTCACATTCGTCTCTAGGTTTGACTGACAATGAGCTTTATAACTATCACAACCTATCAGGGAACAGTTAAATGACACCTCTTATTCTATTCATTGTTTCATTGTTATTTCTGTGTGACGTGTGCAGAGAAATATCTGGTCAGTTCAACTTTTCACATGGCATTATGACCACAGCCTAAATGTGGTCCTTTTGGTGATGTCGACAGTGGTCAACAGTCAGAAGACGCTGTGTCACACAATGAATGAATATTCATCGACAGAGGCAGAATGAAGCATTGTTTTGGTGTGTGTGTGTGTGTGTGTGTGTGTGTGTGTGTGTGTGTGTGTGGCCTCACTTCTTCATATTTTAGGTTCTGAAAACCTCAAGTCCGTGAAACCATTACACTTGTTGTGTGGTCTAATTTTAAGGGAAAAAGGCTGGGTCAAAAATAAGGGGGTAGGTGAGGGTTTAGCTCCAGGTTGTCTTCAGCCCTCAGCAGCCCTTTTCAACCCTGACTCTCCAAAATAATGACACCGCAGAACCCCGAGTATCCCCAAAGATGGCCGAAGTGTACAAATGTTATGCATGGAGACAATCACAGACGCAGCCTGAGATGGGGAGAGCAGGTACAAAGAAACATTTGGGCAATTTTAAGACATTTTACAAAAAACCACTGACCTCTCAGTGACCGGGTAAAAAAAAAAAAGATAAGGGGTAAACAATTTGACTGTTTTAAATGAGGAAAACTATTAGATTTGAGCAGGGGGGTGAAGGAAAGAAGGAAGTCAGAAATTAGAGAAGCACACAGAGTAGGAGAGAAAATGTACCGTAGATTTTCTTGCATGTAGGTCTTCCCACAGAGAAGCACGTGTGAGAGAATGTTTACTTTTTGTCACAGCATGAGCTATAAAATAACAGGATTTTACTGCCCATCATATTTTGAACCTTTATAATTGGAGCTCCAACTCCTATATCTTGTAACAATGGTGATCTCTTGCACCAGGCGTCACAAGCCTATGCGGTCAGGATAAGGGGCCTCTGGAATGCACATTCCTAAAAATACATAGGAATAATAATCAGGACTGGATGACTTTAGCACGCACGTGTGTTCGTAATTACCCCCTTGGGTGTTACAGTTTCCATAAAGCTTCACTAAAGCACTGAAGACCCATGAGGAGCACTGGGTGGGTTAAAAAAAACACTCAGTTTACAAGGCAAACATCTGAGAAGAGTTTGGAAAATGAAATCCAGATATTCGTTTGGGACCAGTAAAAAAAATAAAAAACAACTCTTCTGGATCTATCCAGCCCTGCCCTATTACAGAAATACCGCTGCTGGCACTTTGACCGATTCTTTTAATGACAACTTTATTTCTCTGCGAGCAGCAGGGTCAGGAGTAATTACCTCTCGAGGAGCGAGGAAGAATTGGGAAACAAGAAACTGCTGCACGGACAAGAAAACGCAAATGGAAACATCTCAGATATGGTTTGGATTTTTCCCCAAACACACCAAACTCTGTCCCTTGCATTATTCATCAAACTGAACTGTGAGTTTGTTGCATCATTACCCATGCTACTGCCGCTGTATTAGTATGAGGAAGAGAAACCTGCTGTTATGTTCATGATAGCGCCCCCCCCAAACACAGTAATTACAGCCCTCAATTCCAAAAACTGATGTTTTTTTCCTGAACCACTGACTGAACAAAACTCCAAAAAGCGGCAGCCATACTTCAATGTACTGAGAGGATGAAAACATTTGTGTTTGTAGTTCAGTGACTTCAATAGAGCATGAAAACACCCAGATTCATGCTCAGGATGAGGGGTGGAGGGGGGCATTCTGGTCCTGTGGGAACATGATGTCAGCAGTGGATATAAAGGCAAGCGCAGCTCTGAACGTCATCCATCCGACAGCCTAAATGACTGAACAGACACAAAAAAAACATGTCGTTTTACAGGCATTGGCTCTAATCCCTCTTTTCAGCATCTTTCCCACTGCCGCAGCCCACTCTTTTTTTATTCTGTCCAAAAAATACTTCTCTCATGACCAGTTTCCCCTTCCAGCCAAGTTTGATTGTTTGATTCAAGCTTTCATTTTTTTGCCCCTCTGTTTTAGTCCATGGCTCAAAACAGGTTTGGAAAAAAAACAAAAAAAAACAAAGAGGCAACACCATGCAATACTGCATAGCTGAGCAGCCACGTCAGTTTACCCTTGCTGTAGGTCCTCTTTTGCATGCGCATATAATGTGATAGCTAATACTGGGGCTGTCCTCTGAGTCTCTGCAGACAAGACAGGATATTGTTAGGAACAAAACCCTGACAGTGATTTCAGAGTGGGCTGCGCTACTGCCAAATAGCATACTGTGGGAAAAAAAATAAGTAGGGGATAACAGATGATTCCCATATTTAATTATGTTTCAGTAGAGAACATTAGCAGAATAAAAAGGAAACAGACAGTACGGCTGAAGCCAAACCAACTTGCAGGGACATGCGGGATTTTTTGTGTTCATCATGTCCCTGACATGAAGCCCACAAGTGAAGAACGGGATGAGTGGGTGGGACACCTTTCCAGGCTGCTTAAAAGGAGAAGGTGGACGTGTAGGGGAATGTGCACACTCACACAGCTGTCAGCGACTCCGTGGTAGTGAGGAGTGGAGGGGGGTCTGGTCACACAAAGGAGCAGTGACAAGGGGGGAGCAGCACAGACTTGCATTTCAATAACCCGGCAGTTAGGCATCAGTTTGGAGCAGTTGCGTGTGGTGAGGTTCATGGCCGGTGAGGCACTGACTTCCTTCGGAACGATATTTACAATTGTAAGAACTCGAAAGGCTTTCTTATTCCCAACAGTCTCACCTAATTTTTTTTGTAAAACTGAAAACAATTTGTGGTCTCTTTATTTCTGTATGAATTCCACAAGCATATACTTCTCCACGAAAAACTCTGTTACTTTGTTGTAAGTGTCCTCCTTGTTTTCTTGAATGTATCTTATTTATTTTATCCTACATTGCTCATAGAAGGACAGCAGTATCTTACACCTGCAAACTCACATACGCCCCCTTTTGGTGAGGCACAGTATTGTCCGCCTCACCATGACTTTTCTATAAGGTTGATTTTCATATCACCGAGAAAAATTGTATCACGCACTTACGCTAAAGATATTACAAAGCTTGTAGAAGGCTGTGGTGTATAATAATAATAATAATAATAATAATGTGTACTTTATTAATCCCTCGTGGGGAATTTCGTTCTCTGCATTTAACCCAACCCAGTTGAGAGCAGTTAGCAGTTCAGTGTGTCAGTGTCTTGCTCAACAGCACTTCGAGCCAGGAATCGAACCAGGAATTGTTTGGTTCCAAGGACGCTCACTCTACCTCCTGTGCCACGCCGCCCCCTAAAATATATATATATTAATATAATAAATCTTTCTACAAACATTCAATTGGCAACATACTGAGAAATAGAAACGATCTTGTGCCACGCAGCCCAGTTTGTGAGGGACTGCATGTGCAGAGGTGCGCTCACCTGTTGCACCTTGGCTTATTTTGATCAGGAAATGTGCAAATTCAGCAATTTGTTCTTGAGTACATTCAAAGCATGATTGGAATCATACAGAAAATACACACAAATCAGATCATTGGAATGATGCTCATGTTTATCTTAAGTTATCATTTTTTTCCCATAATAGCAGGTGAGGCAGAGCCTCACCTGCCTCCCCTGACGTACGTCACTGGTTTGGAGTAGACTGGAGGGTGCAGAGGAGGCTAGATGCTAACCAGAGGAAGGGGGGGGGGCGTGCACATGGACGGACACGCGCTACAATCCGTCACATCTCACGCACGAGACAGAGCAAGTCTGCGCCGGCGCAAAACCACCAGGAGTTCAATCACCCGAGTGCGTTCATTATCTGCGGGTAATTTTTTTCTTCTGAACTAGTTCCCATCTCCGGGCGACAGAGGGGGGTGAAGTCTCACGGCTCAGAACCTCTTCCCCCCCCACTCGTGTTCGTGTTACACGGTGTCCACTACCCCCCTCGGGCTTGAACATTAACTTGGCAAGAACGCGGCGAGTTTGTTGATTCGTCCGGGTGTTAGCTGACATAAACTTCTCTTGCCACTCGATGAACCCGCAGTTCACCTAAACCGTGAATGCAGCCAAAATAGCATTTAAAACGTGTAAAAAGTTTCATGTTAGTACGTTGCAGTTATTTCATTTACTCACTCACTCACCCACAATGCGACTTCGCGGTACAGTTCAGTCCCCACTTGCTTGTGTGACGGTCAAGCCACATTGCACGCGCAAGCAGCTCGGCGGGGAGGGGCGGACCACGTCTCCCAGGGGTGACGGTTTTCCACGTCTTCCAAATAATAAAATACAAACTCGAAAACAATTCGGGAATTATCGTATTTGCAAATACAATTTAAAAATAAAATGCGGGATGTTGTAATGTAACCCGGTGTCTGTTCGACGACATGGTTCAAAGAAGTTGAGAGGCGTATTGCTACACCCCCCAGTAGTTTCGAGAGTGGTTCAGTCCTATTCGTTCTTTTTAAACTCTATTTACATGCAGTTCCTGCTCAAACAAGGCGAAATTGTAAGAAAATCAACAAGCCGGTCGAATTTTGGGCAAATCGAGGTTGTTGAATAGATTCATAACTTGACTTTTAATTCATGAAGATTTACTATTAAGTTCAAAATTTGCATATCTCTAAAAATCAAACCGTATCTTGCTCATTGAACAGAATTAGCCTTTGGTCAAAAGCCAAAAAGATGTGAGTAGTTTTTTAAGGAACTATTTTTTATCATGCAAATGCAGAAATTATGTGGAAGTCAAAAACGTGGGGTTGACATAATTTATGTATGTGCTCTTTAGCACATTTTTTTTCCCATCACCTTATAGCCTATTCAGTATTCAATACATTATCCATATATATGTGTGTGTGTGTGTATGTGTATATATATATGTGTGTGTGTGTGTGTGTGTGTGTGTGTGTGTGTGTTCCTTGAGTTTGAATATAGTATTCACGGACAGAGAATAAGTAGTGATGCTCAACTTTATTTCAAAGACCAACTGGAGTCTTCAGATGTCTTTGTGTTGGGGGAAGCGGCTATATAAACCCCAGCCATCCTGTAGCATATCAGATCTGAAAAACGTGCCCAGTGTACATGATGTCAGGAACTATCATGGCATCTGCCTTTATTTGCATGGAGTGTTGCACCCTTCAACCTCTACCTCAGAAACTGGAACCAGTTGAATTCATTTTCTTCAATATGGTTTGCAATTTGAAATCAAAACTTCATCACTGACTCTTTAGACTAAACCATCTGAAAACAACCAAAAGGAATCCAACTTCACATCACATCCCAACCAAAAGCAATTCAACCCGACATTGTACTTGAAATGTGAAGAATTAACAAGATTAACTTGCCAATTCAAACTAAACTACAGCAGATGTACAGTATTTTGACGCCCATGCACTTGAGTTTGATTTCAGTATCACTTACTGTCAATGTAAATGAGTTGCCTTTCCTTGCTATGTTGGGAAATAGTTTGCAGGATTTACACCAATGCACAGTAATTGTGTCTACTTCCTGTCATGTGATTTCCTGTGAACAGAAACACCTACCTAGCTGTACGCTGTGCACTGATGCGCCTGCCAACCCCCCAACCTCCTTATCATGTGAACCATATGTATGAGTTACTGTGACACAGCGCAGACAGCAGATCGGCACTGAAGCCTAGTGCAGAAGGAGCCATTTTATTATTTTCTTTTTTTGGAAGATGAAGAAGTGCAAGTGGTGTTGAAATGATGTGACGTGCAAAAGTTTTGCTGCTTGAACTATCACTTGAAAATGGAGAAACACAGTAATGTCAGCTACAACAGGGTGTTGTCAGGTAAGCGAATCAAACTAACCCAAGAAAGCTGTTATCATCCGTTTATACATATGTCTGTATGGGCTGTGGGAAACTAGAATTGTGTTTTTGTAGTTATCTATGAAAAAATAGTTGGATAATCGTAAAATTACCTAATATTCAGTAAAAAATTACGAGTTCAAATGCTTTCCGAAAAATATATATATATTTTAACATTTTGGCCATTTTTAAGGTAGCATAGAGATTAATGAAAAATATGAGAACCTCTAGGATGATGTAATTGCATTCTGATATACACTGACTTCATCATGGAGAAAGCTAAAAATGTAACGTCTGACAATTCTTCTGAAAAACAGGCAGCAGTCAGAGCACCCAGTTGTCTGATGCCTCCGAGGACTATTACTCAGAGTTATTTGACCTGCTACCCAGTGTCCAGACTTCACGGCGTGGAGGCTACGGACAGGGAGGTTGGGAGGAGAGCATCGACCACGACCTCCTGTCCAGAGGCAAGGTGTCTCTGCAGCCACTCAGGAATCTGACCATGTGCATTCAAGGAAAGAGACACGTCAGGTAGGCAGGTGTATGACCGCCTCTACTGTTTCTGCAGCTTATTTAGTCTTAAAGCTACAAACTCCAATTCCAGTGAAGTTGTGGCGTTGTGTAAAACGTCTTTAAAAAGTGGAATACACTACAAAGACAAGATACTTAATGTTCAAATTGACACACCTTAATTTTTCTGGCAAATACTAGAATATTCAAATATTCAAAAATTTGGCCTATAGCAACCATTTTTTTACGTCACCTTTCCTTTTAACAACACTCAATTAGTGTTTTGGAACTGAGGACACTGTTTAAGCTTAATAAGTTGAATTCTTTCCCATTCTTGCTTTATGTACAACTTCACTTGGTCAACAGTCCAGGGTCTCCGTTGTCGTATTTTGTGCTTCATAATGCGCTACACATTTACAACAGGGGATGAGTCAGGACTGCAGGCAGGTCAGTCTAGCACCTGCATCCAGTTACTACGAAGCCACGCTGTTGTAATGCGTGCAAAATGTGGCTTGACATTGTCTTGCTGAAACAAGCAGGGACGTCCCTGAATAAGACACCGCTTGGAAGGCAACATGTTTTTCCAAAACCTGTATGTATATTTCAGCATTAATGGTGCCGTCACAGATGTGCAAGTTCCCCATGCGATGGGTACTAACACCCCCCCATACTATCACACATCAGCTTTTGAACTTTTCGCTGAAAACAATCCCGATGGGCCTTTTTCTCTTTGGCCCGGAGGACATGAAGTCCATTACTTCCAAAACAATTTGATAGGTAGACCACATCAGACCACAGCACGCTTTTACACTTCTCAGCGGTCCATATCAGATGAGCTTGGGCCAAAAGAAGCCATTGGTGTTTCTGGGTGTATGGCTTTCACTTTGCATGGTACAGTTCTAACTTGCATTTTTAGGTGCAGCGACAAACTGTATTAACTGAAAATGGTTTTCTGAAGTACTCTTAAGCTCACGTGGCAATATCCTATACACAAAGATGCCGTTTTGGGTTTTTTTTTATGCCGAACCATCTGAGGGATCGAAGGTCACGGGATTCAATTTTGTTTTTTGGCTTTGACACTCACGCAGAGATTTCTCACATTTTTCTCTGAATCTTTTGACGAATTATGGACGATAGAAAATGAAATCCCTCAACCCTTGCAGTTACACGATAAGAAATGTAGTTCTTAAACTGTTGGACTATTTGCTCACGCAAATGGAGCCTTTCAGGGATGCTCCTTTTATACCCTATTATGACACTCACCTGTTTCCAATTTACCTGTGGAATATTCCAAACAGGTGTTTTTTGAGCATTCCTCAACTTCCCCAGTCTTTTGTTGCCTCTGTTACAGCTTTTCAGGAGTGTGTTGCAAGCATCAAATTCAAATTGAGTGAATATTTGCAAAAAACAATAACTATTATCAGTTTGAACATTACATAGTCTTTGGAGTGTATTCAACTGAATATAGGTTGAAAGTGATTTGCAAATCATTGTATTCTGTATTTATTTACATTTTACACAATATCCCTACTATATTGGAATTAGGCTTTGTCTTACATCCTACAGCATTTCTATTTTAAGTATCTAAATGCATTATAGGCTTCCTTTGGGTCTCACAACTGTAAACATATTACTTTGCAAAATCATAGTCAAATTATGCGGAATCCCCCGATACATGAATGCTAACATAACATTAGCCCTGTTCATCAGGGACATGAGAAAGATGCAAATCAGGGTCATTGGATGTTGGGAGTCCTGGATGCAAAGCCTGAGCCTAAACTGGAAGAGAGCTTGGGCAAAGGTGGGAGGGGCCATAATTGGCCTGTTGCCGTGGCAGCACACGCTGCATGTGATTGAAGGTAAGATAGGCCGGGGCCGCAGGCGACGGTGCCCGCCGAGAAACAGCGTGCCTCGAATGGTTCCCTTTAACACCGGTGAAACCCTGACAGCTGCTAATCTGCTCAAAGGCAGGTTCGGTGTCGGCGTGAAGTCTTACTTTGTCTCTCTCCGGTACCTCGTCTACTTGAACCTGCTCCACTGTGCCATCATAAGCGGGTTCGTTCTGTTGCCGACGGGGCTCCACGGCTGGGGCAACAACAGTGGTGAGTCCATGGTAGCAGAAGATCCCCAAAGATTAGTCATAACTAGATTATGGCAACAAACACAATGCATTTTTTCTACGATCTTACAGAACCCCTGAGGTTTGGAGGGAACGACTCTATTTTGGATTTCCTTCTGGGAACGGTAAAATAATAATTTATGTGCGTACTGTCCAGTGTTTTACATAATAAGTAAATAAAACTCCCATCCAGGGCTATCTGGATCGGTCCCCGGTGTTCTTCGGTTTCTATACACATGGTTCCCTGAGTTTTGATTGCCTGAACCCACCTCTACTGTACAGCACCGGGATCCTTGTCATCCTCCTGCTCAGTCTGGTCATGGCGGTGCGCAGGTCAGAGGTTACAAACATGCAAAAAAATAAAACAAAAGGTTACATTTTCACCCCAGAGTGTGTTTCTAACACCTTTACGACAGAACATCGGTGGGCTACAAGCACACCTGGATGCTGGGGAAGCGCTACAAGATGAAGGTGAGCTACAAGATCTTCTGCGGCTGGGACTTCACCATCCAGGAACCGCCTGCAGCCTCACTGAAACAAAGCTTCATCAGGAATGATCTGAAGGTGAGTGAGGAATTCAAAGAGCGCAGGAGGTAGTTGGCAGTTTAGCAAAACAAACTTGGCAAAGAACCTTTGGGTGCCATCGGTCAAATGATGTACCTCAAAAATTGGTGGTATCAACTGTTTATCAATATATTGTCCAGCCATGAGTGATTTCACCTCCGTCATGTCTCTTTGCGCACCCCCAGCTTTTCATAGAGGAGCAGAGGTTCTCCCTGTACAAGGCCCAGAGGAGCATCGGGCAGCGGATGCGCCTCTACTTGCTCAGATTCATCCTCAACCTGCTGGTTCTGCTTCTGTTCGGCGGAGCCTTTTACCTCATCTACTTTGCCACGGAAACCTCACAGGCTGTGGGGGAGACAGTAAGAGTCCAAGGGGAATAACTTTAAAAAAAAAAAGATTTTGCCTTCCTCCTGGGAGGAGCGGGTGTGAAGCAAGAAGGTTGCCAGGATCTGATCTGGTATCAGACTGGGTTTCTATTCTCCATGTTCTCCTTGTGCCTGCATGGGTTCTCTCCAGGTTCTCCATCTTCATGAGACAATCCAAAAACCCTCAGTTGGACACTAATTGTCCGCAGGTGTGAATGAAAGGGTGAATGGTTGGATGGCTCTGTATGTTAAGCTATGGCTCTCGCCGTTGTGTCAGCTATGATTGGCTCCAGGCCAGGATAAATGATATAGATAATGAAAGACCTTCTCAGGTGAAATGTCTGCTGGTCTGCAGAGCCATCACCACTGGATGGTCTACGTGCTCCTCCAGTACCTCCCTCCCATCACCATCAGCTTCGTCAACCTGCTGCTTCCCCACATCTTCCGTAAGATCTCTTCCTTCGAAGATTACTGCTTCACCGTGCAGGTCAACGCCACCCTAATAAGGTAAGGCACATGAACACGTACACATACACACACACACACACACACACACACACACAATCACCCTTGCCTCTATCCATTCCATCTTCCGTGTAGGAGCATAGTCTTGAAATTGGCCTCGCTGGGCATCTACCTCTTCTTCATCTTCACAACCACACAACCGCAGGTGAGTTTGGAAAGGGGTCCAAATATTCAGTGGCCTCACGGTCATTGTTGTCATCACTCTTGACTGTTTCATGTCGCTGCTACAGCATATAAGGGACATCTGACACCTCCTTCCTTCTTCCCCCGCAGTGCTGGGAGAATCAGTTTGGTCAAGAGATGTACAAGCTCTGCATTTTCAACTTCATCAACACTTTCTGCAACACCTTCTTCTTCAACTACCCCAGGATGTGGGTTTGAGTGTTAACCCCCTGCAATGTTTTCCTTCTTCCTTACGGTGGATTGAATTGAATTAAATTCCCTTTTTTCATCCTTTCCAGCTAAGTAGTGGGCGAAGTTTCTCTTGGAATTCAATCCTCCTCTCCTTTATTTTAATAGGTTGGTGCAGCAGAAGTACCCCACGTCCATGCTGGCCCGCTTGTCGGGGAAACAGCGCTTCCTGATCCCTTTGAACGTGCTGGATCTTGTGTACAGTCAGACAGTATCCTGGGTGGGAGTCTACTTCTGTCCCTTGCTGCCCCCAATAGGGACCGTCATACTGATGGCCACCTTCTACATCAAGAAGGTGACTCCCACACAGAACAGGAGACCACTGGTGAAGGTTTTTATCCAAGAATACTGCAGAAGGTGTCATGTTCTGGTTTTAGTTGATATTGTACTGATACAAAAAAAAACCTTTTTTAGTTTGTGAGCGGGCACATTTTCTACCAGGCACATTCTTCACCGTAAGCTAATCTGTCACGGCCCTTCAGTTCGCGGTGCTGCGGTGCTGCATGGCGGAGCAGAGGACCTTCCGGGGCTCTCACTCCTTGGTTTTATTCCACTTCATGCTGCTGCTGGGACTCCTCATGGCTGGAATCACGCTGGTCTTCACCATCACTTCACAACTGATCACACTGGACCAAAACACGTAGTCTTGTTTGCTTCCTTTTCTATTCCTGCGCCGAGTCTGACCCCCCTGGTGTGTTTGTACTGATGTTTACAGTTTCCCCCCCCCCCACCTCCCCCCCCTCCCAGGCTCTTCACAGCTTCCACCTGCGGCCCTTTTGCAAATGGAGTAACACTGCGTAACCTAACAGCTGTGTGCGTGGGGAGCCTTCCCGGCCCAGCCCAAACAGTGATCGGCTTCCTGACCTCTGAGGTCTTTGTCCTGTCACTGATGCTCTTTGAACTGTAAGCAGACGTTGCGGCTGCCAGGTGTAAAAGTCGGCCCTCCTTGACATTTTCAGAAAATCCTTCAAACTCGCCTCCAATTCTGGGGTGCTCATTAGCTCCCCCAAGTGGTGGTTGAAGCACCATCCATTTTCTGGATGGGCATCAATTGAAAAATAATTATGATTTCAAAAATATATTTTAGAAAAAACAATGGGATTCATCCCCTCCCAATTTTTTTTCTGAAGGACATATCTGAATCCCCCAATTTTTTACATTTCAAATTTTAATTTTTAATCAAAATGTGAGCATCGTGGAACATCTTGTAATGGCTCGGTATTTATTTTGAGACATTCTGTTTTGATTGACAGAGGATGTCTATAAATGCTCGCTTTTTGACATTTGTACTCCTGTCAGGTGTTTTAAAACTGATCTGAAAATTCAATGTGTCTCCTCAGTGTATTGCTGACCTCATACGTGTCACGGAGACGAGCCAATCAGAGAGCCATTGAGAGACTGAAGCACATCCTGGTGCTGGTGAGTCCTGCACTTGAAATCAGTCAGAAATAAGGGGATTTACAAAGGGGAGCGGGGGCAATGCCAATAAAATACAGGCTGTTGTGACATGATGACCATGTGCTCTCCCATAGAGCTGCTCAGATAAGAAATTCCTGGTAAGAAGGGAGGTTGCGATGCGTCGACGTAAAAGGAAGTCATCTCCTGAGTCGGCGTCCAGAACGGCTCCCCGATCCTCCTCTTCCTCTTCCTCCCCCTGCTGCCTCAGTCCTTGAGAGCATCCTCTCTCCCCCAGGGTCACGAAAGGACAAATATCTGCAGTGACCTTTGTCCTGATGTGAATATTTTTTAGTATATTTCTCAATATGGCAGCTTGATCATTAAAAAAGCTGCCTTGGCTCTTGCACGTTTTTGCTTTGGTTCATTACCTCTGACTCCTGCTGCTCATCCCATGGAAGAAACCATGTTTATACTTACTATTACTTTCCTATACATTTTGCTGTACTTCCCTGTTTTGAATTAAATGTGAACGTTGAGTGTGTGCGCGTCAGTGCTTGCATTTGGGAGCGCTCATGATCTGCCGTGCGCTCAGATTGCCAAGAATAGAGCAGAAGACACAGCTCAGCTTGTTATCTGCTCGCAGCACACAGGCAACACCCAAGACTTAAAAGCACGGAAACCCCCTTGCACGTCAGTAAAGCACTGTGATGAAGAATCCACAGGGGGTCTGTGTGTTGCCAATCCTAGGTGAGTTGGCCGAACATATATTAAGATGGACGTAAAAAAAAGCAAAACAATGAATTATTAACGATGAGGTAAATAACCAATTTTCTGCCCAAATTCTGTTATTCTTATTTTTCAGCTCTGGCAAATTTCCTCATGGAGATAAGTGCGTTTTTTTCTGACTTGTGTGTTCCGGTGTAGATAGAGACAAACGGTTCTGTCAGTCCATCTTGTTTTTTTTCTAAATTTTCCGTCGCCAAGATAGATTTCTGACCCTCTTGTTAAAAGCATTTTTCGACTGCCGTTGATGTAAGTAAATTAGTTTGACCCCACCCATCTGTCTAGGTGGCCTGGCCCCCCTTCGCCCAGTGCTGACCGGGCCGGCCATGGCCTACCTTGGCGCGAGGGTGTCCTTCCGCTGCAACGTGCCCGGCTCATCTTCGCCCATCACCTACAAGATCATCAAGGATGGGGATAGCGTGATCGACATCACCGAACTCCAGGGCGACCACCCCACCTCCTTCTCCCAGAAAGTCACTTTGTCGTCAGAAGGGACATACCACTGCAACACAAACGTGACCACGGGGATTAGCAATAGCATCACGCTAAGTGTAGTCAGTGAGTAGGCCAATGCGAGGGAGGGAAGGGGGGGGTCAACGTCCTGATTTGGGTACGATTCACTTGAACCTGACCTCTTCATCTAACCTTCCTCCTAGCGCCGCCGTCAAACACCTGGGTGACCTCCAATCCCTACCCCCCGGTTGTGTTCAGTGGCTCGCGCCTGGTCTTGAGCTGCAACGTCACCAGGGGCTCCCATCTCTCCTACATATGGTTCTTCAACAGGAGCGAGGTCACATCCTCAACCTCCCCGCCAATGCGCCTAGCCGGGAACCAGCTGGTGATGGAGAGGGTGACCCTTGCGCATGCCGGGCCGTACTACTGCATGGCGTGGACCTTGGTGCAAGACACCAGGAGGATTTCCAGCAGTTTGGAGTTCGAGGTCACAGTCAAGCGTATGTTGTTGCAAACACGGAAAAAACACTGGAAATATAAGTTGAGAAAAAGCAAGGAGGGGATGAATACGTTAAAAAAATAAAAAGATTTTTGAGAATGCTCAAAGCTTAAAATAGATCACACACCATCCTATTTCAATTCACATCACATTCATATCAAACACACACACCCGCTTCCCTACCACCACTTAATTGTACCACTAGTTTTCAAAGATAATATTATTGATTAAAGTTACTTGGGCCTGTTTATTCTGAGGAATACCCAAAGTCCCCGAACAGACGTATGATTGTCGGTGCCTCCCCCCGTTCACCAGAGGGGGCGGTATATTTGTCAGCCTCCATCAGAACCAACCATCAGAGTTAAAGCCTGATTCAGAATTTTTGGTGAGAACAAACAGATTCCAGGGACCTTTTTTGTTTTTTCTTTTAAATAGCCATCCCAGACTTCACTTTCCAGGAAGGCAACACCAAATGAAAAAACAACAAGTCCTCTCAACAAGTCAGGCTTTGTGTCTCGGAGTTGTTCTATTTTGGAATAGATGGCCGCCCCTTAAAAATGTCTGAAGGAAAGTCGTGGTCAAAAGGGCAAAATATTAGAAATGTCACAAACCAAAGTACAATACCGTCTTTTGGACCCAAACCTGCAAGGATCATATCAGGATCTAGTTTCCCTGCAGCCTCCGAGGTATTTTGTTGCCTCTCTCATCTTCCTCCCTCTTTGTTCTGTCAACAGTCCACGTTTCGAAGCCAGAAATCTCCTTCTCCATGTCCAAAGAGGGAACCGGCTATCAAGGGAACGTGACATGCCGGTCGTCAAAAGGGACGCCCCCCGTTAACTTCTCCCTCTCGGTGGACGACACGGAGGTCGGATTTATGACGACAGCGGGGTCACTATCTGCCTGGTTCGAGGTGATGCTGGTGCCTGGCGTGTTCATGGGTGTGGCGCACTGCCTGATTAAAAACAAGGTGCAGGAGCTGATGAGCGACCCCTTGATCCTGGAAGTAGGTATGAGCACGGCGGGTGAGGGAATCCTGTACCATCCCTCCGTGCCCCCATCTCTTTATTGATCCCTCCGTCTCCAATCTTTGTTCCATCCAGAACCGGTCGGGGGCCACGTCAGGATAGAAGTCGAGTATCTTTACCGAGCGGATTCCAAACCAGCCGGTGCCAGAATGAGCTGCATCATCAGCAGGGGAACGTTCCCCTTCTTCTCCTGGCTCCTGAATAACTCCCTGCTCCCGTCCGAGTCCCCGGCGGACTCCTCATTCCCACAGGTTGCCGTCCGTCCGCGTTATGCTTTCCTGGACGGCGGGAAAACCCTGGTTCTGGCGGGGATCGGCCCAGAGGAGTCCGGGTATTACATCTGCAGGGCCAGGGACAGCTATGATGACAGCGGGGCGTGGGTGGAGAGCGGCACTGTCCTGATTCAGATGACAGGTGAAGAGATAGTGGGGCATGACATAAAAGTTTGAAGTAGTGTGGAATGCAGATATTCTCATAGAGTATTACACATAAATCACCGGCTTTGGCTTTGTGCTGCAAAATTAGAGATGAATTTGTTTGTTGTTGTTGCAATGAATTTGTTTGTTCTTTAAGTCAAAGTGTTTCCAAACCTGTTTGAGGTTGCAAAATCTAACGCTACTGCAGACGGGGTAAGGTTAGACTCACGTTAGGATTAGCAGGACGGGACCATGCATCTCCCCCCAACTCGCCTGACTTTTTCTCTGCTCCTCCACAGAGGTTTTCATGGCAACAACAGAGGTCATCACTTTATTCTTCGGCTGCTTCTTTCTCCTCAGCATTGCCCTGGGCACATGCTGCATGAGCTGGATGGCTGACCGCGGGCAAGGTGGGCGTGAGTGCAGGAGGAAATGGATCGTCTTTAAAATAAAAAATTAGCAGTGTATTCACCCCCCTTCGTTTCCTTTCAGGTGCAGCAGCCACGTAAGTTTATCACAAGATCCGCTCGTTTTTGTTTTGTTTTCTTCTTCCTTTACTTCATCTTCATGCCGGCTCTCTCAGCCCCACTCCTGCTGTAGTCCCACCGCCAACGACAACGACAACGGCTCCTGAGCCCCCCTCGAGAGGCAGGCAGGACGACCCCTCCGGGGAGATAGAAGAAAATGAACAGGTATATAGAAAGCCAGGGCGCAGCGAGCCACTTGACGGCTAACTATCGGTGAGAGTGAACGAGAGGAAGAGGATTTGGTGGAAGAGGTGGAGAATTCATCCATATCAGACAGGCCAGATTAAAATTCTTGAAGGCTACATTTAATACTTTTCAGAAGTTCTGCATCGGTGCTCTGTGCGAGATATCTAAAGAATTGATTCACCTTAACTGAGCCAAGAATTAGATATTCTGGCTATGTGTGAGATTTATATCTAAATATATCTGACTTCCTAACATTTTGTCCTCTCTTCTCTTTCAGATGATAGAGGTCACAGTGTAGGGAACATGCGTCTTCTTCATCCATGATGGAATTTTTTATTAAATTCCATTTTGCCTGCCATTTGCCGCTTTGCAGACAATTATTTCATTTTGAGTGGTTGCCAGTTTTCATACCAGGATAACCTTGTTGTTTTTTTTCAAGCTAAAACAAATGCCAAGAGCAAAAGTACTGTACGCTGACATATTAAATATTCAAATGTTTGATGGTGTATTTGTTTGTCGACTAAATAAATCACATTAAAATAATATTGTTTGTTTTCTGGTTCATGTCCTGGAATGTATAAAAACAAAAAATTAAAGTGTAACTGGATTTAACTGCCATTGCTACGGGTTGTGATAGGGAGGTGTGGTGCCACACTATCAGCTAAATGCATATGGTTGAAGTGTGTCTGCGTACGAGGGGGCGTATTTAACCCCGACTTATTTAAATACGGCTGAAATTGTCCCGCTCTCGTGTCGGACAGTACACAGGGGTCTAATCTGGGGGTGCACAACGTGGAGAAAACACTGATTCTCCTGAAGAATGTTTGCCCATCTCATGGTGGCCATGCTGGGTGAGTCGGGTGACATGGGGGTGCCACAGAACCCCAAAATCCTCGCAGTTTTCAAACGATTGTGAACTGTCTGATTCCTTTACTAGGGTTGTGCCTCTGCAGTTGCGAGTTCAGTAAGTCATCTCTCAGTATAGTAATGACATCGCTATTCACGTACAGTTTTAAAGAGAAAAAAATATATGTATATTTTACTGACAGCTCCGCTGGAGGATCCAATTATTTTTGGCCCTTCTGAGGCTTTAGTGAATGGTGTCGTGGATTTTTCTTGCATGCTGGGGGCCCAACCGCAGAATGAAGCAATCCTGTTCCGGTTATTCAGGTGGGTGATGACAGAAAACGCAAGAAATATTTTTGCCCATGATATAAATATAAAGCCCCCGGTTTATTCTCTCTTTTCAGGGAAGGGAACCACAGCGAGCCTCAGAGCGAAGGTACCTCCCTTGAAGGCGGGACGGCAAAGTTTGTCATCATCGTCGGGCTTTTGCATGAGGGCAGCTATGTGTGCGAGGCCAGTGTCCAGAACAACTCGGCCATAGTGCCCACCATGAGCAACTCACACTACCTGAGGGTCGTCGGTGAGTGTCCATTGGAACACACAGGAAATGCTTGGTGCATTAATTGCACTTTGGGCTGCACCCCCTTGACAACAATTTCACGGCCAGCTGTGGTTTTGACTGTGAGGCGAGGAGACAGATAGCGCCCCAGTATGTAGCGGGATGTGTGGGCTTTTTTTAAGAGTTTAAAACCAAGACATAACTTTTTCTTTTTTGAAAGTCTGTCTCAACATGATAAACTTGGACGATGACCTATTTTTCTTGCTGCACTGAAATAAATAGATGTTAAAGGTTTTGCATTTTAAAGTTCAACTAGAGGACTTTCAGGCATCCTGATTAGTCGACACCAAATGGGTCTTTTTTGGATTAGTCTTTTTTTTTTCTTTTTGTTACTTCTTCACTACCTGGACGCTATCACAAGTTAGCTTAGCATGTCGAGAGGGGCACAGAAAGAGGGGGTTGTGTGATAGAAACAAGCGGAACACCAGAGGAGACCAAAAGAGAGATTTGCCTAATTCGGACTATGAAGCGGTGCATTTAGGTTACAGTGGAACCATGTCGTGCTTTTCCACAGGGAGCGAGGACAGTGAAGCCACCGTCCATGTCGCTTGCATAAGAACGGAGCAGATCTCAGAGCAGGAATAATGACAGTAACTGACACTACTGTGAAAAACAAAGCCCGAATCCTTCTGCTATGACACATTTCTAGTTGTAGTGATGGACCTTGGGATTTTATAAATTCAGTTGTTTTTCATCTGCAGCGTATATTCTGTGTAAGGGGTATGGGTACACAGGGCCTGGAGCCAATCCCAGTTGACACTGGAGAGAGAGCCAAGGTTTAACCTGGATTGGTCAATCATATAGAGATATCTAACTATTCATTCTCTCATTCTGATTCAAACCTACTGACTCCTACAGTTAGGAGTCTTCAATGAACTTTGTAACTATTTTTGGACAGCAGGAGGAAGATTGAGAACCTGGAGAGAACCCAGGCAGGAACCAGAAGAATATTGTGGGACTTGAGAATATTACATTACACTCACTGGGCTGCATCCCTTTCAGGGGGATGCACACAGTGATAACACAACGCTCATGTTTACAAGTGTAATATTTACACTGACTACTATATTGCCGTAATGGGTTAACATGCTAGCATTTACAAAAAAGGCTTTTAAACATTATATCCCTTAGTCTAATGGAAACTTCCAAAACCAACCAAATTTGCTGATATTTCCTGAAAACCAGGAAAAAAATCAGGGAGGTTTCAGGGATTCTCTGCTTGGGACCTCCACAAGTGAAGCTAAAATATTCAATTGTGATTCAACAAAACTTAAATTTAACTCACCAATGGATTATTATTATCCCTTTCGGGCTTGAATGTCAGTTTGTTGTGCCCTTTCCTGCAGAACCAGTGAAAGGCGCAAAGGTCGTGGTCCACTCAGGTCCCACGGAGTTCCTTTCGGGGAGGACACTGGAGCTCCACTGCACAGTCTCTTCGGGAAACCACGTGTCCTTCAGGTGGCTCCTGAACAATGGGTTGATTCATCGGTCACCGTCCCGCCACCCTGAAGATGATCGTCTCCTCATCAACAGGTATATGGATTTTGACAGTCGCCTCAGTGATTCTGATTCTGCTGTGCGGGTGGTGCAAATCGGGGCGGTACCGAGTCATGGGGTGACAGGTCGTCAGCAAGATTTGGGGCAACTCTGCCATTTTTGGTATAAGGTTCTTGTAGGATTGCTGAGATTAAAGGAGAGAGACTTTGGTGAACTCATCTATTGAAGAGCAGAATGGAAAACGAGTTTTGAAGATGGTTCACTTATATGTTGGGCTGAATCCATTCAGGTAATATGGGTAGAGCCCCATTGGGTTGAGACAAATTCAGCTAACTCGGCTAAAAAAGAAGGAAGTAAAATAAGCTGGGATATGAGGGCCGGCGGGGCTACCAAAATAAAAGACTATTTCCCGGCTCAATTCTGTCTACCCCCAGCACGACCTCCGCAGACAGCGGCTTGTACGCCTGCATCGCGACCAACCACCTCAACGAAACCCTTGTCTTCACCTCCACTAGCCCCAACATTTCAATCACAGTCAAAGGTTAGCAAGCGTCTCGCATTCATGTTTTTTTTCATAAACTGATGTGAATGTGGCTTAATTTGCCCCTACTCCACCCTACTATCCAGACCTGCTGGTGACCCCCGAGATATCCTTCACCGTGCTTAAGGAGGACACCGGCAACTACTCCGCTGTGGTCACCTGTGAGTCAACAGGAGGGGCGCTGCCCATAATTTTCTCACTTTACACCCGCACAAATCTGGTTGCCAACATGATGAGTGACCACAGAAAAGCCACGTTTAAGGTGCCGCTGGTTTTCGGGGAGGACCCGGAGGCCGTCTGGTGCCAGGCTAGCACTGTCGGCAAGATCGGCCGAAGTCACTGGCTGCCCCTAGAAGTGGGTATGTTTGTCTTCTGAAGTTGCTTGCTTGAAATCGCCCCCCCCCCCCCTTTTTTGGTCATAACATCTCTCAGTCCATCTGTTTGCAACTCTTGACCCCAACAGAAAGGGTGGGGGGGCCGGTGGAGATACATTACAAGTTTGAAATTGGCGAGAACTACGCTGTGATCGGACTCAGGCTCTACTGCCAGGCAGCAAAGGGATCTCATCCTCGGTACCGCTGGTTCCTGAACGGGACGCTTCTAGGCGACCGGGGGAGCTTCTACTGGGTGATGGAGCAGCCTCGGGTACATTCTGTACTCCTGCTGTCCCTTGGAAGCCACAGCACTGGGACCTATCACTGCGAGGTGTCTGACAGTTTTGACAACACTACCGCCATCAGCAGCACGGGACACTACCTCAACAAGACAGGCAAACCACCCTGCACTGCAGAATGATCATCTCACAAAATGTATTGAACAGCCATTTTAACCCTTACTTTTCTTCTTTAATCTGCAGTGCTGAATCAGCTCCCTGTCCTGGTGGTGGTAGTCGTCTTTACATGTTTCACTTTTTTGTTGCTCTCCGTCTTGGTCTGTTGTGTGATAGGAGTCGTGTTACGTGAGTTTTTCTGCAGTCTCTTAATTAATTTGCTCATTGAATTTATGTCCTATGAAATAGCACTGATTTCCAATCCCCCCCTCCCTCCAGGAAGAACATGGTATGGAGAGCCCTCTCCGTAAGTAAAAAAAAAAATCTTTTTTCGTCTGGTTAGCTTTTTCAGGGTACCCTTTTTCGAGGGAAAAAACAATTTTCGCAGTGAAATTTGCAATCTCTTTGTCGAAAAAAATCTCACCCTTTCTTACATTGCTAAAGAGGAGCTACATCACATCAGCTTATTTCTCCTTATCAGCCCAAAAGTGGCGCATAACTTCACTTGTTGCTACAGATTAAGAACTTAAATTAGAGATGTTAAGTTGAAGACAAGTGCTAAAATGGCACCAGATATGTGTGAAAGCCTGTGCATTTTTGCATTATTTATGTTCTGAAAAAATAAATGAAATTGGGATGAAGCGTTGGATCGACATGTGACCGGGGTCATCGGCTGACCTTCCAAGATTCAGTCTCATGGGGTTGGGGGTGGGTGGGCATGGTTGTCCTAAGGGGGGTTTCCGAGAGGCATGTTTACATCCAAAGAGGCGGAACATCATGAAGAACCACAGGAAAGTCCAGTCACCTTCATAGCGTAAAGAAAGTGTGGCGTATATCGTCATTTGCTGAACTGTAATTGGGAGTCATGTGATGGATGTTACAGTGTCAGCTGATCATGTGAGCATTCAGTCCACAACCAGACTCAAACCCCGACTGGTCTCTAATGTTGACCATCATTATTTATTTTTAAATACTCACAATAAAAATCTTACCGGGGATGCAGTAAAGAGTCAGCTTCAGCTCTTTATTACCGCTTTATAACTTGACTTTATATCTTTATGACCTGTTTTGACGGGCTTTAGCGAGGCTCTGTAGAAAAAGAGATGGCGTGTTAATCTGTCTGTGATTCTGTTTATAAACCTGCATGATGACATGTATCTTTGGAGGCTTGTTTCTGTAGCATCCCACTTATAGGACTATAAAATTATTGAGTGACCACTGCCCCCCCCCACAGCTCGCAACTGGAGAAGGAGACAGCGATAGCAGAGGTAGACGAGAGCAAGCTGGTCAGTAGATTTGTGAGTCTGGGATGGGTAAGGTGACGGCTGCAGCAGTCGAACCTGGAGCCAGGCTTTTCACTCTGTGCAAATGGCGTTTGCTCTTTGTCTCTCCCGGCAGGATGTGTCCGAGTACCTGGAGGATGAAGAGGTCGTGAACGCTGCCCGAATCGAAGAAGTCGATCAGGTGAGATTGGATGATGCCAATTAGTTGTACCCTGCAAGAGACAGGAAGTGAGCCCTCTCTGCTGCCTCCCCTGCGGCATCCCAGGCCTCTGAAGAGGAGATGACATTTGAGGAGGAACCAGCGGATGAGGAGGCGCACTGATGGGATCCGACCGTTTGCTCCACAAATATTATGTTATGCAAAATAAATGTAAATTATTTATACTATTTTAAACTGTTTTCATATCATGTATATTAATCTGGTCAGCTTTTTAACGGTACGGACAGTTTTCAGCGCAGTATAAATTAATTGTGTGAAATAACACATGTAATTTTCTAGTAGCGCGAAAAAAGGTGTAATACCTTTTCTGATCGAACTGATATTATCTGATATTATTTGCTCGAAAGAGTAGTTGAAGTACAAAGGAACAGAATAAAATGTGCCTTTAATCGACCCTTCAAGGGGGGAAATTTCAATTCGCACAGCAGAACGGGGGGGGGGGAGTGCAGTAGAGGTAGTTAGGTTATAAATATTGTAAGTAAGAAACAGTAGCATACAACGAATCGGAAAATACCTGAAATAAAAATGAAAACACAAGTATTATGAACAACCTATGCTACAAATGTCATATCACTGACAAATACAAGATTAATTGCATAAATATACATATCAATGTTTCATGAAAGTTTGATATATATATATAAATATATATATGTGTTTGTGTGTGTGTGTGTGTGTATAGTTTCATGAAACATTCAGGAAGGAGTGAAAATAGAAAAACCTAAATGGTAAATTGCTATACAAGTGTTTGTGCTAATAGGAAGAGCTGTTTATTTAGCGGCGTAAAAAGTATATATAAAACCGAAAACATCGTATAATTGTTTATGTTAAATTTAGAGTTAATTAAATGGATGGACAGTTTATTGTCCAGAATTATAGCCCATTGTCTATATCTGTATAAATATCGTATGTATTTTTCATTTAGAAAAATTGAAAAGTCTAAATAGTGAATTGCAACACACGTGTTTATGCTAGTAGCAAGAGTTGTTTATTCAGCGGTGTAAACAGTATAATTACAAGCGAAAACATCGTGTTGTTGTTTATTTTACCTAAAGAGTTCATTAAATAGATGCGCAGGTCATTGTAAAGCCTTCTGTATATATGTACAGTTTATGAAAAAGATGAACCAATTATTGATAGATGTGTGGTTTGTCGAACGAAATACCTGAAAGTTCGTTCGCTTACTCGGCTCCTCCCAAGCTAAGCTCCACCCCCCCGCGCCGGCGGCGGGCAGCTCCTCCGAGCACCTCAGCGTCATAACGCGCAGGGCGGCGGATCGGACGCGGCTCGCTCGGCGGAGATCTCAGGCGGCGGCGGCCCGGCGAGCGGCACTCATCCGGGGGTAGCATGGAAGCGACGGGCGGCGCCGCCACAGTGTACGGCGCCTCGCTGGCGGGCGGGGGCTTAGACTTCCAGAAGTTTGTGCGACAACCGCAAACTATCGTGCGGCTGCTGAGCTGGGTGAGTGCGGGTGCATGCGTGCGTGAACCTCCTCGTGGGCGGGGAGGGGGGCAAAGGTTACGTGGGCCGTGTGTCGGCGTGAACAGGTGCACCTGTTCCCGCAGCACCGCCTCCCCGCGCTATTTTCATCGCTGTGTTTTGCGAGTGACAGTCGCCGTTGGACAAGGGAGCCCACTGTCCGCGGTGGCGCGCGGCGTGGAAAGTCACCCTCGGCGTGACACGGGGCCACTTTGCCCGACTCCGGGTCCGTAAGGCCGAATATGACGTCATGTTGACAGTCAAACAGACGTTTATTATTCTTATTGTTACTATGCAGGATGAATGTAGGCCTGTTTTGCATATTACAGCTGTGTGTGTGTGTGTTGGGGAGGTCATGTACCATAAGGGGGGTTCGAGGAAGTGAAACACAGCTAATCACTTGTTGCCAGATCTTTTGCTCTTTTGCCCCCCCCCCCAAAAAAAAAACCCAGTCTGGAAAGTCCTAAAAGAACCAGACTACAAGACACATATTTTGCAGTATTTTGCAGGTTTTCCATAAAAACATCAGAAACAGGGGGAAACAAACAAAAAAAAACCAAAACAAGACAGGTTAAATTGGATGTAGGGGTGTTGTGGTGGAGGACCGGGGACAGAATGTGCCCTCTGTTGCCGCAACTATCTAGTGTTTATGTGTGTGTGTGTGTGTGTGTTGTGGAGATTATGTGTGTATCTCTTGTAAACAGGGTTAGATGGACAGGTAAGGTGATACCTCGCTCCGGCTGCCTTCCTCTCGTCTCGTCATGAATGTGTGTGTCACTGATGTCATTTCTGAATGTGTATACACACACACACACCAGCGTTCAACTCCAGGAAGCCCATTACACCATGCCAATTTGAATTGTCTGGCCATGTTTACTTTGCTTCAGGGGCTGAGTCAGACAGGTTCTGTCCTGCCTACGTGTCCCATGATGCATTGGGCCTCTGCTCATCCACAGGCCTTCCACACACACAACCAGTGGCTGCGTGGACATCAGCTGACAGCAGAAACTTCAAACATCTTTGTTCTGTGCGCCGTACTCTTGGCTGGTTTTGTGCCACTGAACGCCAGCGTGTTTTTGGGTGGTGATATTCGGTCGCCGTGGGAACGTCCCCGCGTCCTCTACCTTTCTGACCCGCGCCCCCCTTGTGGGTCGATCTGTCCTCTTCCTGGTTCCCAATCCGGGCACCGTAAGACTACCAGCGGCGTCTGCGCAGTCACATGGGCGGCAGCTGGCCCAGAGCGGGGTCACATGGGTAGGCGGGTAACCAGAGCAGGCCTTTTATAAACCGGGAGCCTTGGGCTATTTCAGCAGTCACAAGCCTCCCATGTTGTGGAAGTATTAGTTAAAGACATGAATTCATGATATGACGCTCAGTGTAAATAATCCCAGGATTATTTACAATAGACACTCGGACCCCCTAAAGGTGTTTGTCATTTACAGGTTAACCCGGATTTTTTTTTTTTCCACTGCGCCTGCCTGACGAGCAGTCGGAACTTGGTTTTGCTTTGTTCACGCTCTAACACGTGTGACGCACACACGCCCAACCACTCGGTGCCCACAATTCCAGTATCTGTGTGACCACGAAGAAGAATCTGAGATCCGTTAATTTTTAACTCATTTGGTTAGTTTTTTTTCTCCTTTTGGCAAGGGGGGGGCCAAAAAAACATTTTTTGGAAGCAATTAAGTGAGTGAACAGAGCAAAACACTACAAAATGACCCAGGAAATATTTGATATTTAGACTTTTTAAAAAAAGGCGCAATTTCACATTTAGCCGTTCATTTGTGTGCAAAACCAACCCTACACACGGCACCGTGTGTTCTGCAGGTTCTCCTGGTTCTTGCCTGGGTTTTCTCCCGGTTCTCTGTCTCCCTGTCACAGGCCATAAACAGTCAGCAGGTTCACAGAAAACTAAATTGTCCGAAGGTATGAATGAGAGGGTGAAACGTTGGATGTCTATGATTGACAACTGACCTCTCCAGGTGTATTAGTTCAGCGGATGAATCCAGAGGGTTCAGTTAAGTGACCAGCGCTCTTTTCTTTTTTCTTGTAGATCTTTTCTATCGTGGTCTTTGGATGCATCACCACCGAGGGCTACATCAACACCAGCTACAGCAATGAGGCAAAATGCATTTTCAACCAGAACAACTCCGCCTGCAGCTACGCAACAGGCATCGGGGTGATCGGCTTCCTCGCCTGTCTGGGCTTCCTGGTGCTGGACATCTACCTGCCCTTCATGAGCAGCGCGCAGGACAGGAAGTACGCCGTGATGGTGGACCTGGGATTCTCAGGTGGGCCTGGCTTTTCCCCTCCAACAGGTTGTGAAACCTGAAAACCTTTTTTCATTCCTTGCTGCACCAGCCTGACGGTTCAAAAGAAGAGTGCAACGTCTGTCTGATCGTCAATTGGTTAGCTGAAAGGGATGGGCAGCGGTTTCCGTGTAAATTTTAACTCCTCGGGTGTCAGAAGGAATGGAGCAGGAAACGCCTCACTGCCAGAAAGCATTGACTGATCGCTTGAGATAGAGAGTGTGTGTGTGTGTGTGTGTGCGCGCACATGCGTGTGCGAGTCAAATAACAGCTGCCATGTAAAGAGGAACTTTTAAATAACATCACCAGGAAGTTTAGAAATATTAAAAATTGCACCAATTTTTTTTTCATAAATTTAATCACACATACAGTCAAAGTTTTTAATCTTACCTCAGTATTTATGTCACAATGACTATAAATATTAGAAGGTCACTTTTAGGGCTATTAGGCACCAATGTTCATATTAATTAAATAAAAACACGATAAATTATTGTTTCAGCATCTACTTTCACTTTCACCCCCCTAATTTCCCCATTGTTTGCTGAAGGAATGTGAGACAGACTGTGGTCTGTTCTCCCCTGACAGAACGCCTCATTCATTGTCGCAGAGGCAGATGATGGCGATGAGTAAGCAGCGGGAGGGGGGTGCGGGTTACCTCGCAGATTTGGATTAGATTATCGGGCAGTGCACGACGCCAGCTATTCTCCGCGGTAACAAAGACGGGGTAATTTTTCTATATTCACTGAGCCATTGTCGGCTCCCCAAACCTGTTTGATATTCTTTCATGTGGGGCGAGGAAACAGCCGTGTTTGTGTTTTTTTTCCAGGGGTGTGGACCTTCCTGTGGTTTGTGTGTTTCTGCTTGCTAACCAGCCAGTGGAGGCAGACACTTGACGTAAGCGGCATCCCAGAGGATGCAGCCCGCGCCACGGTGGCCTTCTCCTTCTTCTCCATCGCCACCTGGGTGAGCGGTGGCCATGTTTGTTTTTCTGATATTAGGCCACTTCACTGATGTGTCTAGGTTATGGATGCCAACTGATACTTGGAACGCTCCCCCTCCTCAAGTCTGTTGATTTGATTGATGAGGTATCCCCCATCAAGCTGCGAAGAAAGCTTATCTCCAGCCTCTCATCACACAGGGGATCCTGACCTACTTTGCCCTGGGTCGCTACCAACGCGGTACCAACGAGGTCACCATCCCGAACTACACCGAGCCACCTGTGGATCATCACACTCCCTACCCCCCGACCTACACCCCGACCTCCTACAACCCCACTACCTACACCCCGACCACGTACAGCGCCTACCCCAGCGTGGTGCCAGATCTGCAGCAGCAGCCTCCCTTCACCCCAAACATCCAGCCTCAGCCTGACATCAGCTACCAGCCGCCCAGCTACTGACCCTCTCCGCCTGGGGGTTCGGGAGGTGTTCCCGGTTGGACAACAGCAGTAACGACCACCCGAAGCCCTATTACGTTTCACTTAACATCTTTCTCCGATTGTTGCCAATCCGAAGGACTGGGGGGGGGGGGGGGTTTTTGGCAAAACCGCCCCCACCTCTGACCCTTCCGGCAGGACCC
>CAAKHD010008676.1:4918-26822 GCA_901007705.1 Fistularia tabacaria | reverse complement strand
TTTTAGTTTGTTGTGTTTTGTTTTTTGGGGGGGGGTTTTTTTTTTTTTTTTTTTTTTTTTTTGAAAAGTTTGGCAGTTTGACCGTGGTGTGTGTGCGTGGAGTGTGAAATTGTGCGGAGAGCAGCCAAAAAAAGGAGAGAAAAAGTAACAATTACCGGCTCATTGTGATGGGAGACTGTTTGTTCGACTTCAGTGACACAACTCTGAGCCTCTCAGCAAATTTGCACATTTTCACAAACTGTTCATTTTGTGAGTGAAGCAGCAAGTGTATTTGAACACTGTGGCTTAAACTTCAGACTAATGGCAACAAACATCCGCTGCTCTGATCGTTTATTTTTTAAACTCTAATTGAAGGGCAAGCCGTGGTCTTCCTCTGGAGGAAGTGGAATGAGGCGAACAAAGCTCTGTTATGACCAAAGAATGAGAGGAACAAAAGCCTGTTTTTTTCCCCTCCTCCCCTCTTCATTCTTTCATCTCCCTTAGCTTTTGTTTTCCTGGATGTTTTTTAATCATTAAAAAGACAATTACAAACTCAACTAAAATTTGATTTTAGCATTTGCTCTGTGTCAGAAGTACCTTGAGATTTTTTATTTATCATTTGTCTAAAATTCAGCCTACTGTTAAAGTACACGTTTGAATTGCAGCACCTATTTCACTTTCATGATCTTCTTCTCCTGTGGTCCATCCCAGGCCATGGTAGCTCCAAGGCCCCGTCCAAGTCCAGCTGCGAGGACAATGGCAGTTCTCCAATGACCTCCTTCAGTTCTGCTGTTCGAGGCCTCCCACAGGTCTTGGCATCCAAGACGCAAGCCGCCATGTCCGACGCCCGCTTCCACCCCAAATGGCGGGCGATCACAGCAGCAACCGTCCTGACCTTACTGCTGGTGTTATACCTACACCGGACCGTCGGGGACCGGGACGCCCCCGAAGCCCGCGACAGCAGTTACTATACCAACGGAATCCACAGCTGGAAAATGCTCCGTGAAGAGGCCGGGGACAACTTCAGGGACCCTGAGAAACAAAAGAGTTTCTCCAGCCAGGAGCAATTTGACATACCTTACAACGACACGTATCCGCTGAGCCCGCCTGTGAAGACCGATAGCGGCGTCAGGTATCGGGTTGCTGTAATCGCAGATCTGGACACGTCCTCTCGCAGCAGCTCAAAGGAAACCACCTGGTTCAGCTACTTGAAAACAGGTCACGTGACTGTGTCCCACAGCGCCGACCGGGTGGAAGTGGAGTGGGACGCCCAGGCCATCACCCTGGAGAGCCAACTGTCCGAAAAGGGCCGAGGTAGACGAGTCGCTGGCCCTGTACTCCCGTTTGTTTGTTTTTTACCCCGGTGTTTGACTTGACCCCCTCTGCTGCAGGCATGGAGCTGTCTGAACTGGTGGCTTTCAATGGCCACCTGTACAGTGTGGATGACCGCACGGGTGTGGTGTACAGGATCGACGGGGAGCGGGCCGTCCCTTGGGTGATACTGCCAGATGGCGATGGAACTGTCGCAAAAGGTCAGACTCAGCCTGATAATTTTTCCATCAAACATTCCATGTATCCTGGTCTTCAATGGTCTATCATTGCGCAGGGTTTAAGGCGGAGTGGCTCGCCGTGAAGGACACACACCTGTACGTCGGAGGCCTGGGGAAGGAGTGGACCACCACGTCCGGGGAAGTGGTCAACAACAACCCGGAGTGGGTTAAAATAGTCGGCTACCGTGGCGACATCAGGCACGAGAACTGGGTGCCGCGTTACAACTCCCTGCGGAGCTCAGCCGGAATTCAACCGCCAGGTTCTGCCAATTACAAATTCTTCATGTAAAACCCCTTTTAGCACATGTGGCACAGCACTGGAGGCTAATAGGCTGAGCTTGCAGGAGGCTGGATGTGACCCAGACACCTTGCTGTAGAGATCAGTGATTGGAGAACATTAAAGTGATGTATTGATACTAGTTAAGTCATTTCAAAATAGCGTCTTCTTGTTGCATGGCTGAGATTTTTTATTGAAGATAACCTGGACATAAAAAAAGACTTCCAGTATCATTAGAGAATGGGAACCCTGATCTCAGCAGCACAAGGCTCATTTCTGGTCTCTCCCTTTGCCTCTCCCCAAAGGCTACCTCATCCATGAATCGGCGGCATGGAGCGACCGCCTTCACCGCTGGTTCTTCCTGCCCCGCCGCGCCAGCCACGAGCGCTACGAAGAGACCGCAGATGAGCGACGGGCCACCAACATCCTCCTCTCCTGTGAGGCTGACTTCAGCGACATCAGAGTGCAGCGCGTCGGCCCACTCAACCCCACGCACGGATTCTCCTCTTTTAAATTTGTCCCGGACACGGACGACCAAGTTATCTTGGCGCTGAAGTCGGAGGAGGACGCCGGCAGGATCGCCACCTACATCACCGCCTTTACACTTGACGGCCGGGTGCTTTTACCTGAGACGAAGATTGGGGACGTAAAATACGAAGGCCTCGAGTTCATTTGATGAAATCCCGATTTTGTTTTAACCATTCAAAGACTGGTTTTATGAAAGCAGGATAATTAATGCATTAATATTGAAGACAAGGTTTTCTTATATGTTTATATATATACATCCCAACGTCCATGAGGAAGATCAATGCTGGTACCTGAACTTTGATTGATCACACTACTGGTGCCCCAAAGGGGTCTTTTTAACAATATAAATCCAGATAAATATGCATCTCATCTACCGCAGCCAAGCTCTGCTGGTCAGACACTCAGGGAAGACATTGAAACAGCACAAATTAGCAAAAATAATTAATCCCCGCCTCCAAAATTTCCAGCTCTTAAAACCCAAATTGGTCTCTACTTTTGAAGAAACTAGAAAAGACTCATCTGCCTGTTTTCCTCCAGTTCTACTGGTGTAGTTTTGTGAAACCGGCTGGTTCTCTCAGCGGGTCCAGTACAAAAATTGGCTCATGTGTTTGTGTGTATCAAGTCATCAGCTGGTTTTCCCTCCAGGGATACGTGACTGGTCTGTACAGAACGGCTACTTTAATTTAAAGATAAATTATTAATATATTGTTTTTCAAATCCTCTCAAACAGCTGAAGAAATGAAAGAATGAATAAATGGATCTACACCCGAATGTCAAGATGTATTTTTTTATTGCGCTGGGATTTGGACGATTGGGGGGGGGGGGGTCTGGCTATAAAGCTCGAAAACATTTTATGTCCACAAAGTTTGTTGGATTGTAGTTGTGATTGCCATCACAATGCTGACGATGGCGGTCGCTGCTAGATAAAACCTGACAAAATTTAATCAAAATGGCAGGACTTGGTTTACGCAAATACCCTAAGGGACCTGCTGCTCACAGCCTGGTTCCCATGACAACGATGTCCTGAGATAGACCGGCTGTCTCGATGGGCTCGAAGGAGCAAAAGTTGGAGAAGAAGTCAATAAACCTGCGATCGCTTTGCTTCAACTCACAGAAAACTCCTCTTGAACCTTAAAAAAAAATATATACATTATTTATTGTGAGATATAAGTTCACAAAGAACTCGTTCAAGCAAATTGGGATTCTTTTTTAAAACTAATGTGTCAAAAATATTTAAGCTGTTATTAAAACACCAAGCACTAGACTGGCGCTATGCGATTTGGCATATGAGCAAATTTTTTAACACCTCACTGTTTTATTAAGTGATGGAACATTAATGGTGAAGTCGCTGAAAATAATATCCAAAAAGATCGGTCTAAAAACAATGAGCAATATAACTGAAAAATGGCTAGAATTATCTGAAAAAACACGCAAAAATTCTTTTCAAATGCCTATATATTAACTACTGCACATTCCTGCGACACTAAGAGTCCCTTATCATGCATCTATCGAAATAATTTCCATCTATTACATTTTTTTTTTAAACAAAAAACCACAGCTATGAAATCCAATTTGTACCAATAGTTTGGATAAAAGGGCTAAATAGCTTCCCCTAGTGGAGAGTTTGACGCCTCGTTTTTTTGACACGGGCCATTAATATCAGAATTTTCCGTAAGGGAATGCTGTGCCAGGGTAAGACCTACCGCTGCTCCTGATGGATGACATCAGCTGGCCAATCATGCGCTTTGCCGGGGAGGGATCTGTGACTCGCGGCAGCACTTGTGCCGCAATCAAGGAAGGGAAGTCCTCTAACACCGAGGCAGTTCTCACGCCCTGGCGAGAAAACGTACAAACACAATAAAGCAATGCGGTCACTCGTACGTTGTGTGTCGGCAATTCGGTGACCTCTGATCCCCGACCTGAATCCCGACCGCAGCCGACTTGGCGTCAGCGAGCGCCATCGCATAGCCACATAGCCCGATCTCATCCTCCAGGACAAGCGCGCCTTGAGGGCTCGGGGGGATTTCACCTGACGACAGGCTGCACTGGGGCAGAGGCGGCGTTGAGATGGAGCAAGGAATTGAAATACAGCAGAAAGGATTAAAAAGAAAAACTCTTACCAATCGCTGATGAGACGCGGTTGGTTCATCGGGAGGATTTTACCCCGGCTGGCTCTTTGCGGCTCCCCGAAAACCCTCTGTACTTCCACCTAAAGCAGAGAACAACCTTGACGTTATGGCTGGGTTTCGGATTTAAAAAGAAAAAAGAAGAAAGAAAAAGCGCCATGACGTTCAGGTAATCACCGCCACAGCTGCCCTCACCTTGTCCTCGTGGCAGTATGGGCGTATGCAGTACACGGCCATAGTGGGAGGATGCTTGAACAGGTCCCGGTTTCCGTGGCAAGGCAGCATTCTCTGCGAGGAAAAACCGACACTGGGTTACTCTCCGGGAAGACGCGGCCACATAGTTAATTAAAAAAAAATGTGATGGTTCGTTTTGTTTCAGATCGCTATACGATATGTATCGGCTCTCGCTGATTGGATCACCTGGAACTCTCCAGAAAGGCCCCCCCTGAAGTCCCAGGGTTCCGGATCGTCGTTCATCAGCTGGGATGAGGGTCGACCGACGCCTCCTGTTCACATTTTCAATAAACAGTGGTGTTTAAAATACGATCAAATAAAACAAGATAAAGTATTTCTTAAACTATGCGATTGAGGGAAACTGAGTCGTCTCAGCAGAAGTGTTACAAACAATGACTGTAAAAAGTACAAAGGTGTGGGAGTTGTAAAATAAAGGAAAACAATGAAAATTCAAGAATTATGATAAATATTTGACCTAAATAAAAATGTTATGAAACTGATTTCATTTCATATGACTTCTCTCTCTCTATATATATATATGTTATGGTTTAAATTGTTTTTTTTTTCCCTCCAACAAGTATTTTTCCTTTTTTTTTTTTTTTTTAAATGAGCATTTCTTTCCAATTAAACTATATAGACATTGATGATTATGGGATGTTCTATATGCATGATGGTCACACAGCTATTGTAAGACACCGGATTATATGAATTCTGCACAGACTATGAAATTCGATCACCTGCAGCAGTGGGGTTTAAAATTCTGGCAGAATCTGTTATTGATTCTCTCACCCAGACTTTTGACAAAGGATCGCGCCAGGCCTACGCCGCTCTTGATGTCGCAGATGTAGTTGTAGAGGTCGTAGAGGATGCTGCGGTTCGGAGCGTTGGACAGGCGGTTGAACATCTGCACCACCGCTTCGCACAGGTCGTCGAAGAGCTGCGCCCTCGAGCACCACTCCGCTGTCTAAAAAAAAGAAAAAGTAAGAGGTCTGTAGACCGAGAGAGGAACCATCGGAGTCTGAATGACCTTAATCCGACCTTGTCTGTCTGAGCGGTGGCGGCGCTCCGGTGGTTTTTGAGCCAGTCCAGCTCCCGCAGCATGCTCTTGGCCGTAGGCCCGTGCTCGTACGGCAGATAGAAGAGCTCCGCCAGCAGCTTCAGATCGTCCAGGGTTAGTGGCTCCGCCGTGTACAGCGGGTTCTCTCCGGGCCCCGGAACAAAGGAGCTCGTCTCGCCCATGTCCGTCTGCATGGGCTCCTCTCCGGAGGGCTCCTTCTTGAGTCGGGCTGAGGGACAAGAAGCGAGGGAGGAGATCACCATGCGGTGTAGTCGCGTCCTGAAAGTACTTCTAATGCGAGTTTACCTCCAGGCTGATCTGCACGGAGGAACTCCTGCAGCCAGTCAGTGAGAGCCAGCATCAGGGCTTTCTGGGGACTATAGCAGGGGTCTTGCTCTTCATCATCTGTTGACAAAGGAGTCTTGCTAGTTCCGTGAGGTGGACCCTGAACAAGTCGTAAGAGACGCCCCTCACCCATTTCCACGTCCCGCGGGCCACCCTCCGCCGGAGCCCTGCACCACGTTGCCAGAGTGTGGATGGCCACGAAGTTCGGGTAGAACTCGCAGTTGGGGTTGGTAAGCACTCCTCTTAGCTTGGGGATCAGCTCGGTGGGGCGGTCCTGATCCAAGAGCGACAGAGCAGGGATCATTTCAGCCGCGAGCGATGGCCCCCAGATACATCCAAACAAGATTTATTAGAACTCAAAAGTCAGGTTTCGGTGCTATTTGTACACCAACAATGAGTACAACCCCAAAATTGTTACAATGTCACCATGTGTCACCAAGTCATATATGGGGAAAAACGTTATTTTAACATGGGGGTTCACGGGATTGATTCCCTCCGAATTCTCCGACTTCTCAGTAAGTTCATCAAGGTGAGGAGACAGTGAATGTCTCTCTGTGGCCCTGTGATTAAACAGCTGACCAGTCCAGATTAAGCCCCGCCTCCCGACATCATTAGCTTTAGCCGACCCCACAATCTTCAGGTGTACCTTGTAGGGCCCGATGAACAGCCTCTGGGGGTCGTAGTCGTTGGCATGGATATTGTCCCAGATGACTGGCGCCCTCTTCAGAATGGAGGAAACCTCCTTTATGGACTCCACTGAGATTTTATGGGACACGACTTTTGGACCTAAATAATAAAAAAAAACAAAAAAACAGCAAAACCAGGTGTTTTGCAGCATAAGGTTTTCCTGCACACCCTCCGCCACCGGATTTTTAACCTCACCGGTCCACAGGACGTCGATCCCCGGCAGCAGGTCGTCTCCAACGGTGTGCAGGTAGGACGACTGCGACACGCTGGGTGTGCAGAAGGCAGCACAGTAATCTGGAAGAATGTGATTATAATCACTTTTTCGAAAAACGTAAATCAGCCTTCAACTTTTTGAACTGGAAGTTACTGTAAACAGAAAGGCAATAACTGGAGCACCGAGATAAGATAAAATAAAACAAGATAAGGTACCTCTTAAACTGTGCCACTAAGGGGAAACTGCGTTGTCTCAGCATATGCAGCACAAACAATAATTGTAAAAAGTACAAAGGTGGGGCAGTTGTAAAATAAAGAAGGAATAACATCAAATATTCAAGAACTATTGTATAAATATTTGACATAAATAAAAATGTTATTTAATTGATTTCCTTTCATATAATCTTTATACATGATGTGGTGTAAATGTTTTTTTTCCACCCACAAGTATTTTTCCTTTTTTTTTTTCAAAATAAAGTATCTCTTTCGAATTAAATTATCAAGACACTAGTCATTATGGGATGTCCTACATGCATGATGGTCACACAGTTATTGTATGAATCAGAATACTTTATTGATCCCCAAGGGGAAAATTGCTTTTTTTGTAGAATGCAGCTCCTACTCACAGAATAAGTGGAGTAGAATTAAAACAGAGCTCTATATAAAAATAAATAAAATAGAGAATGCTAAAAATAAAACAAACAAACAAATAAATAAATAAAAGACATCAGATTATATGTATTCTGCACAGACTGAATTTCGATCAGCTTCGGAGCCTCAATAAATGGTTCAAAGCATCGGACCTGTTGGGCAGAAGAGGAAGGTCTCAGGTTCCCCCAGGTGACGATAGACGTCGTTGGTGATGGCCACCTGGGCGTGGGCGAAGGAGCTGTAGGCCTGCTTATCAGCTGGGCACATCTCCGCCTCGATGTCATCAAACAGTAAAGAGAAGGAGGTGCAGCCAAAGTCCCTGACCTGAGGCGAAGGCGATGGACACAAAGCATTCAGGTGCATATTCTCACCTCTGAATAAAAATATTTTGTTATTTACGAGTGTATTTATAGTAATAATAAATTTAAGTTATTCAATTAAAACATGGGGTTTAGACCGACCCATTTTTACAGCACCTTTGTATCTTATAAACCCGACCCCAGAAGCTAAAGGCCCACCTGGTCCAGCTTCCTCTTCAGGGCCGCCACCTCTTTGGGGTTGGAGAAGGTGATGTCCAGGCCAGGGGAGAGGGCGTACACGAAGTCCACCTGGTGCGCTTTCGCCGCCAATATCAAGGCTGTGAGTTGCTCTGTGTGTGGGGAGAGCGGGGAATTACTGCCCCTGACTACGACGTTTACGCTGATGGACACGACAGAATGTACAGTTGAGCCTCGGCTTAGGAATATACCCAAACAAGAATAAATCAGCCAACGAACAAGCCTCGGTGCACGGACACACAAACAAACAAACTGGCGGGCTTTCCGCGTTGTGGCATTGTGTAGCATAGCGGCAGTCGTATGTGCTACTTCATGTTGTTTACATCGTTCATCGATGTTTTGTTGTGTTATAACACCCAAAAAAGATAAGACTGCTAGTGGTGTTAAGAAGAGATTTAGAATTACAGTCGTTCTGAAGAAGGAAATATGAGCTGAACGTGATAGCGGTGTTAGACCGTGTTACTACAGCATGGCTAAGTCAACCATCTGTACAATCCTGAAGGAGAAAGATGCGCTAAAGGTGGCTGTTATGGCTAAAGGGGCGACTACGTTAACAAAGCAACGATCACTCGAAGTCTTAGAAAAAGTAGAAAAGTGATTGTTAATTTGGATTATTGAAAGACAGCTAGCTGCAGATTAGTGAGGGTCTCATAGCGTTAGCAAGGGTCTCATATGCGAGAAGGCTTGCTTCCTTCAAGCACAAGTGCCGGCTGAAAAAGAAAGGTTATTGAGGTTATCTTTCATTTCTTTCTGTATTTTTGACACAAATGAACCCAAAAAAAAAAAGGTTCAGAAGAGTACAGTTTGATTTTTGGAGCTGAAGAACGGATCAATGGGATTTACACGGATTTCAGTGGGAAAAACTGTCAAATTAAATTACTAAGCTAAGTTTCTACTGTATATTCAAAATACAAAATATAAGCATACGTCTATTTGGTTTGAAAAGCAATCTCCACGCTCCCAGTATTTCCCTCCAGCCCAAAGGGGCCTGTGTGTTTTCTCCTCCACTTGTGACATCAGGTTTGATCCACTCACCTGCTTCCCTGGCCGAGTACAGGTCCCTCCAGTACATCCGGTGCTTGTAGTCGTCCTTGGGCGCGTACAGGTACGTGTTCAGACCCCACTTCTGCTCCCTGCGACGGCCACGACACACGAGATCCGGTCAACCTCCCACGGGATTTTCAAGTGGAGACCACCCCACGGGTTTTGAGGTCGCGTACCTTCTGAAAAGCTCCGTCCTCTGCTCCATCGTCCACGGACGCCCATAGAAACCTGTGGCGATCGAGAGGTGCACGCGTGGATGTCACGGAGAGCGAACCCCACGGATTGTAGAGTGCCTCCACGCCCACCGGTGCTCACCTTCCACCACCCCGCTGATGAAGCGCCTCGCACCGACCTGGCGCCCCTGGACGGCCCCCGTGGTCGACATGGTTCACGGCGGTTCCCGGGCTGCTGCTGCTGCTGCTGCTGCTGCGGTGTCGTCTCCTCTCCACGGGTGTCCACGGATAGTCCACGCTGATTCGCCTCAGCTGTCAGTCATGCGTCCACGCACGCCTTTATGTCACGGACTTTTCTTTGAAGTAAATGCAAACGTCGCGCATGCGCAGAGCAGCGTTATTCGGAAGTTTTCCTCACATGACCGCATCCGGGAAGCGAAAGTCCACGGCCGTTAAGAAAGAAAAACACACAACGGGATCTGTCCCTTTTGTTCCGCGTGCGTGAACTTCACCCTCGAGTCCGTGGCGTGGTGCTCAGACGTCCTGACGTCTTAAAGGGACAGTGCGCCATAAATGACTCCTGCAAAGAGGGTTCCTGGTTCGATTCTGACAGGGTTCTAGATGTGTTCTCCATCTGCTTCTCTTGCTTTTCTCCAAGTTCTCCTCAATTTCTCCTTCCTGGGTTCTACCTTGCCTCTCCGGGGTCTCCTCCCTGGGTTCTCTCCGTGTCTGTCCTTCCAATGCTCTCCTCACTGGGTTCTCTCTGTGTGGGTACTTCATGTTCTCCTCCCCACGTCCCCCCCCCCGCCTCTCCGTGTTCTCCTCCCAGAGTTCTCTGTGTCTGTTCTCCATGTTCCTCCCACAGTCCCCAAACGGTCAGCAGGTTCATCCATCCATCGCCTGCCGCTTATCCTGCACTCAGCAGGTTCACTGACAACTAAATTGTTGGTCGTTGTGATTGACAGTTCTTTTGACCCGCCCCTTCCCCAGCGACAGCTGTGATTGGCTTCAGCCCTTTCTAGATAACAACAGAGTTCAGAAATTTATATTTAATGCTGAGACATGTAATAATCGATGTCTTTTTCTTAGGCATTGATTTGCACAAGTCTTGATGTCCGTGAATTCCCACAGGTTCCGGTGGTCCATTTCAGTGCATCGCTGATGCAGCAGCTGATGGGAGACATCGCATCCTGTGCCTTGCAAAATTCCTCCTCTCAAGATCACATAATGCAATTTGACTTAAATCTCTGTTGACCACTTATTGAGGTCTTCAATTGAAAATTTAAATATTTATATACATACACACACACTCAGGCAGAATCTGATAACAGGGCTAACAGCACGTTGACAGTTCATCAGTACACAGCCTTTATTTATTTTTATTTATAAACACACAATTTACAAAAGTTCATCAGTGTTATGGAATGAAGATAATAACTTTTAAGGGGAGCTTCACAAACTCCTGACACATGATAAAATGCTTGGATGAGTGCGAACAGTAAAAAAAAAAAAAAAAAAAGGTCATTCATATTGTGAGCTTAAGTAAAAAAAAAAGTTAACATTTGAAATAGTTGCTACACAACGCGAGCCATTAGCTCTGAGGTTCAAAGAATTTTTTTTTTTTCCCAAAATGTTCCTCTTCCTGTGAATACCACAAAGGGGCCGGCGTCCCAGCCTCGCCGCCGCTACCTGTTCAGGCTCCTCTGGGCTTGCCTCAGCAATGAGTCAAAGTCGAGTTCCTCAAACCTGCCACGTGCCGGTGGGGACGACTCTGCACCCCTGCTCGCATCTGAGACGAGGGGGAAAAGAGATGGGCGCGGCTGTCAGAAAACAAAGTGGACCTGTGCAAACCCAGCAACGCTGATGATGCATTCAGGGACCAATTGCTCTTCCGATTGGAGATAAGATGAAACCTTATAAGTCCCGAAGGACATTTTCTTGCCAGATGGCTCCAAAATTGAAAAGTGGGGACTAATATTGCACATGATGGTATAAATAATGCACAATTATCCCTTGCATTAATATTGGAATACTATATAACAACAGGACGTTACACGACGTAATGGAAATATTATTCCACATGATATTGAACTTTTATAGCCCGTGGTATACGGGCACATGATGCACATATTGCACATGATGTAAAATTTTAGCCAATGATGTTGACAGCAAGCAAAAAAAATCCTACTTCCTACCGAGATCAGCATAGTCCGAGTTGCAAAATTGCCGCCTCCCACCGAAGCAGATGTCAAACGGCAGCTCGTCGGGCCTCCGTAGCTTCCCGCCGTTGTCGATGGCCGCAAAGGCGTCCTCCATGTTGTAGAATGTGACAAAGCCGTAGTGGTCCCTGCGGGGGCCCGGACACCAGCGTTTAAAAATGCCGGCCGGTGAACAGTTAACACCCACATCCCCCTGGGTGGAAACTCGCACTCACCCTTTGTCCCTGAAGTGAAGCGACACACATTCCACATCGCCAAACTGGGAGAAGCGCTCCCTCAGCTCGTCGTGCGTCATGGACCTGCGAATCCGTCCGACGTACACCACCCTGCGCTCGTCCTGCAGGACAGGGGGGTTGAAAGTTGGGACGGGGTTACCCGCCGCTCCTTTGAGTCCAACCATGCCATTAAATGTGTCAAAAGAGCGTTTACTCACAATGGCTTTCAGTTTCTGGATCCTGGCCTCACGCTCTCGCCGCAGCCTCCTGGACTCCCTGCTGCTGCCAGGGGAAAGAAATCAGCTCAAATGTCAAGATAAGATAAGATAAGATAAGATAGTACTTTACAGATCCCAATAGGAGATATTGTTTTGTCACAGCAGTGCAACAATGACAATATCAATTAATATGAATATAATTATAAATAAGAGACAATTAAAAGATATTCAAAAAGATATCTAACAAAAATAAATAAATAAAAAAGATTAGGCAGCAAGGTGAACAACAAAAGGGATGAAATAGACAACAGAATGAGAAAAAAAAAAAAATGAAGAAAGGTGAGACTAGACAACCAAAAAGGACAACAACAAGGGCAAGAATAGAAACAGAGTGACAACCATGACGAAAATAAACAGGATGCAGTGGAGTGATTAATAGCCTTAAAAAACGATTAATAGCCTTTTAATTTTGATATACAAGCATACAAGCACTGTCACAGAAAAAAAATAACTCCTCAGTCAAGGTATTACTATATTAGTGATTTCAAATGCAGACCGCTGTCCCGCACTAACATACTCACCTACAAACATCTGTCCAGCGTCGGCGACATGCCGGCAAGAGTGGCGACGGGGACCTGGACCAGGAGCGAGACCTCGACCTGCTGCACCGCGACCGGGGGAGTCCGCAACAGCGAGGAGGGGAGCAGGAGGAGGCAGAGGGCGACGGCGACAACGACCACGAGCTGCTCTCAGAGCGACGGAGCCTGGACAAACACGGCGAGCATTACAGAAACCCAAAGAAGGAGGGTAAACGTAGACCAGAGTCAGATGTGATGGGACACCGACCTGCGCCTTTTTGGAGAGCGAGACCCTGAGCTGGAGGAGGAGGAGGAGGACGACGAAGAACAAGGACTGGAGTCGGAAGGCGGGGATCTTCTCCTGTACCTCCTCTTCTCTCTCCCCCTACTGGGAGGAGTGGGTGGAGGTGTGGGCAGTGTGCATGGACCCGCAAGCTCCTTGCCACCGCTGTCCGTCTCCGTGGCTGCACCGCACGGGAATGACGGTGGGTGGAGCTCCAGAGGGGCGCGCACAAGGGGCTTAAACTCTTCCGTCTTGTGGGGGGTGGTGGCGCAGGAGCCGCCAGGCGATAGCATTTCAGCGACCCTTTTGGCAGCGCTGTCATGTACGGGGGGCTCAGTGGGGGGATGCAAGGTGGCGCTTGTCCAGGAAGGATCTGACGGCAGGCAGTAATCGTGATCCGAGGACACGGACGAGAGCACATGAGCGCAGGGCTGGGAGGCACGGGGCCCTGGGGCGTGCCCCCTCCTGGACGGGAGTCGCTGTGGCTCAATGATCTGGATGGCCTTGGCCAGAGGGTGCCGTCGCCTCGGCGACTGTTGGGCTTGGGCAATGAGGACGACCTCTGCGCACAGCGCCTCGCCGCTGTTTGCACAATCAAACCCAGAGGGGTCCCCAGCGGTGCTGACAGCAGCAAATTCTGACACATTCAGGGGTTTGTGTCCCACAAAGGGAGCTGTCAATGCGCCTGCGGCTCCGTCCCGTCCCACGGGTCCTCCTGGGTGTCTGGGCTCAGGCCCCCCTCCTACTTCAGCTGGAGGTGGAAGGAGACAGCCTGAATGAGACCAACTCTATAACAACAACAATAATAATAATAATAATAATAATAATAATAATGATATCAGGATCCAGATAGTCACCTTGTTTTTCTTCGAACTGCTCCAACAGGCTGGTCAGATCCGCAGCTTCAATCCCTTAAATACAAACGTCAAAGATCATCACTTGGGGTAATTACCAAAGATACAGTAATACCTTGACTTACAAGTTTAACTGGTTCTATGACCAAGCTTGTGACTCCATGTGCTCGTATATCAAATTTCCCCATTGAAATTAAAAACAGTTCTCCATCTCTTCATAGACAAGACCCAAAAGCATGCAGCTGACTCCTGTTTCTCCAAAATTTTGTTTCAACTGCGCTGTCTTGTGGTGGGCGGCGCTACCAACCTCACAGACAATGGCAGAAGTCATACTGCCAAACTCATAACTGGGCTTGTATCACAAAGTAAGAAAACTAAATAGATAAATTATAATGATAATAAAAATAATAATATGAAAAAAAGGAGAAAAAAATAAATAAATGTAACAATTCCCTTTTTTTTTTAGAAATAAATAAATAAAATTAAAAAAATACAATCAACTGAGTGGCAGCTCGTATTTCTGAAAATTCCTACATTTATTCACTCGTTCGGCAAGGTTCCACTGTAAATAGAAAACTCAAGCTGTTTGTAGGTTCTGCTCCCTCACCTGCTGCACTTGGTTCCCTGCGGCTTGGCCGCAGCGACAGCAGTGGCTCCTCTAGGGAAGAGACCCCGGAAGGAGTCTCCGGAGGACTGCAGAATGCGCCGCCGTGGAGTTCACCTGGAGGAGAGGTGACCTGATCTGGACCGGCTGACTGGGGAATCTTTGGAAAGTCCACTAGCTTAGCGTCTGGCTGTTTTGTGTTCTCTGAGTGGGCTCGCTCTGCAGAGAGCAGCGTCGGAGGTCCTGAGAAAGTTTCGCAGGCATCCTCTGCAAACCTGCTCCTGGCGCCCTGAGTTCCGCTGCCACCTTGGAGACAGTCGTACTTTGGTTCCTGCTCTGGGGACAGGGATGTGGCAAGCAGCTCCTCCTGGACGAGTTCCACTTTGGTTTCACCCGAAGGGGGGGGGGGCGTCAGCACTGTCATGGTGACGGGTAAGGGGAGGAGGACAGGGTTTGGGGGGTCGCTGCTAAGCAGCGTCGGCTTCTTCACGGGGCTTTTCTTGCAGGATGGGACCTCTGGCAGAGGACTTGCCGGAGACGTCATTTTGGACACGGTCCTTAGACACTTCGGCCCCGCCGGCAGAGGAGCATGGTGGGAAGGATTCTCTACGGGCCTGTGGACCCGTGGGGGGACCATTCCGGCGCAGTTCAGCGGGCGGTGCAACGCCTTCGCAGTCTGACTGTTGTCCGTTTGCCCATGCAAGTAAAGGATTGGGGTCAGCTCTTTGGGGGGTTCGGGGACGGTGGGCCACATGGTGGTGTAGTTTCCCTGCTTCTCCGCCAGAGGGGGCCGTCTCTGGCGCAGCTGCCTGTACTGCTGAAGGCTGAGGGACTTGGCTTTGGGCTCGCTTTTGGACAATGACCCCTGGGTTTCCGGAGGGCTGTCGGCATTGGGTGCTGCTGGGGTTTTAAGTGCCATTTTGACAGCTGTCGCGTCACTTTTCTCCACATTTGCTCCCGTGCATTCATCGATGGAGGTGACGTGGACGGCGCCGAACCTCACCTTCTTCTTTTCTCTAGACAGCGGGGCTTTGGGCAACCTTCCATTCATCAACGAGCTTTTCAGCGGTTTCCTACCACTCCCTCCGCCACCTGGATCTGCTTCCCCCTCCGCCTCTCTCTGGGGCTCTTCGTCTTCTGACACCACATGAATCTCCTCATCACTGTCTCCCGTGGGCCTCTCGTACTTCCAAACTTCCTCTCCGGAGAACAAGGTCCGGATGCCCCGTGAGGCGGTGCAGGTCCTGGCCGCCCTCTTCTGGCCCCGGCCCTCGCCCTCCTCCACCTGAAGCTGCAGGCAGTACGGGTGCATGAGCTTCACCAGGTTGACCAGGGACGCGGTGGTGAAGACCTCGACTTCGCCCTCACGGCTCTTGCTTTTGGGCCGAAACAGCGCCTGGGCAGTTTTCCGCCTGAACTCCTGTGTCCGCCGGCCTTCATCCAACGACTGGCTGGCATCAACCTCATCCCTGCGGCCAATTTTGATTGCGACATTCATCGCCTGTCGTCTTGGTGATGATACTCCAGCCTGAGGAGGTGATAAACATCCTTGAGCACTTTTTTTTTTAATAGGTATATTAATACCTGAGTGCTGCGCCTTCCTACCTTCAACGTGTCCCTGCGCTCTTGGTGGCTGAGGAGCTTGGTATCAGGCAGGGTGTCAAACGGGGACAGCGCCTCCGCATCGTCGTCTTCCACACAGTCCAGCATCTCGGTCAAAGCCGACAGCAGCGTCTCACTCTCATCCTCCGCTGCGCTCTTGTCCTGAAACATGGGAGGGCGCCAGTTCAGCAACATCGGTGGACATTCTGAGGGGCTTCCGGCCCATAGGGCGATTGTGCATCGGAATCTGACCTCTGGTGTGACGAGGGAGTCCTCGAAGATGGCCAGGATGGAATGATCCACGCAAGAGGGGGGGGCCACTTCCACACCATGGCACAGGACTAACTACAGAGAAGCACAGGTTACTAAACTCACGCAGATTCACACGTTGAGTGGACATCAGGTCCTAAAGAGGCGGCTGGCGGACGAGTACCTGCAGACAGCATGGCGGCACAAAGACCTGGCAGCTGTTTGGTTTGTTGTTAAAATAAGCTAAGTAGAAGTATGAAGATATTATTCATTGATCCCGACTATCAATTAAGCTGTCATTCAATTAAACTATAGATGTTTCGTCATTTAAATTCATGGGGATTTGATGCAGCAGATGCCAGCAATGTCAACGAAAGAATCGTTCAATGCCAGTCGGGGACGGTTTGATTATTTCAAAAGGCGGACCAACATTCACGCTGTCGCTAAATAAAATTTAGCCATAAAGTGTAGCAAAGTGAGCCAATTAAATTCTGCTTTACATAGTTGCATTAAGTGTGAAGCGAGTAATTTATGGCATCTTCTTCCAATCTTCATGGTAAATAAACGTAATAAAACCGGTTTATTTCTTAAGATTCTCATTTATCATTTTTTCACACATTATTTGACATTGATAAAGTACGTTTTTCTCATTTAAAAAACACATAACAAATCCAGGGGTCTGAAACGGATTAATCGCGTTCCAATTCACTTCAATGGGGAAATTTAATTTGATATTGGAGCAAACTGAGTTACGAGCTCGGTCAAGGAACCAATTAAACTGGCAAGTCAAGGTAAGAGGGTATTTTGTTGCTATCAAATCAAAAGCGCTGCTAATTCAAGTGAAAACTATTATTTCCCCCAACAGATACCGTGATGTCACTTCCTGTATCGACGAGGAGGCAACATCTTTATCATAGGATATCATTAATCATTATTACTCCTCCCTAAGGAGACTGGTGTGTCCGCCACTGTCGAGGGGTGTATCACAGCACGTCGCCCCGTCGCACTATGTATGTGTGCTTCAGTGCAGCAAAGCAATGGTCACAAATGGGATGTCATGGGAGGGTTCATGATGTCACCTAGGTGATGTCACACAAGATGATTGTTGTATATGATGGTATGACATCATGCTCCCCCTTATGACATCACAACCCACACACAAAAATCAGAAATAAAAAGAGTTCAAAGAGTTTAATAATGCACTGGACTAGACTGCGATGGACACTACAAGATCTACAAATGATTAAAGTTACGCTTTAATATTGAAGATAATGTTTGTAAATTTTGTAAAGACGATACTGAAACTGCGGACCATTTATTTTTCTAATACGCAAAAGTAGACCGTTTTTGGGTTAAAACTCAAAACTTGATTAAAGAAAAGTTTCCATCATCACCAATCTCTCCCTCAAGAGATGATCTAACATTTGTGTTACATATGAAAGTGGGAAAGATTAACTCTGTGTCAGTTATTTCAGGTTTGACCAAGTTATTCAAAGGATGGAATAACAGGACGCAAAAATGTTCCCCAATTTATCCTTCTTTAAAAACGACTTTTAATTTTATAAAAAAAAAAATCTTTAGAACTTGTGACAAAACCTCCAAAATATACTGTTTAAAGAATGAGATTTCCTTAGATTCATTAAGTAAAATACATTTTGTATTCCCCTCGCCATTTCTTTTACTTTTGTTTGTTCTCAAATTATACATTGTTTTCCACACGGCGTGAACCTTGTTACTCCTACAGTTATTTGACTGGATACAAAATAATATTCTTTGTTTCCTCGTGTCACTTAACTTTCATCGATGTACGATTGAATTTAGCCATGTTTGTTTGTTGATATGTTTTGTTACTTTGAATTCAATCAAGGCTTAAATAAATAAACTACAGGGATCGACACTTCCTGCGCCTCTTCTTCGGGGCCATACAAGAGTTATCCTGCAGACGGACTCTCTGCTGTCCCCTACAGGTCCATCCTCCATGCATTCCCGTCTTCACCACGTTTCATCCCCCGGGCTCGGTTCAAAACCCGTCCCGACGAGTCATGGTTCTGCCACTCCACCCGTGACACGTCCCCCCACCTCCCCTGACCGTTGCCACCCACGGGGAACCGGGTGACAAAGAGCGGCCCGCCCCGCCCCGCCGAGTCGGTTTTCTAACGATCGCCTTGATTCCTCACAGTGGGTGGAAAGTGGACAACTCAATTAGACAAGCAGTACCGGTGGCGCGACGTTAACGCGGGTGAATGCGAGAGGTGCAACGGGAGGGTGGGGTGGGGTTGCCCACGGCCCACGGGAGATTAAAAGTGGGGAAAGGAGTGGCTAGTTCCTTTTAATCTGACACTTTCACGCACGAGTCGTGTACGTCTAACCGGATAGCGGCACAGCGTTGCATCCCCCTCAAGCCACGCTGGCGGGTTTGCCCAGACAGCAAACCGCGTGTGCTAGCCCACGGGCGCGTCCACAGCTTCCTGCGGCTGTAACGCTGCCGTCGTAGCCACGTGTCGTTCCGTGGTGCGCGCGTGCTGCCCGTGGAAACGGCAAACCCGGAAAACGAAACCTGCCCAGTTTCCGGTGTTCGACCACCGGCGCGGCTCGCACGGCGGTTCCGGTACCTGACTGCCATATGGACACCCGCCGCCGCTGCCGGCATTTAAATTCCCGTCGTCCCCCCTCCACCGCGCCGCCATCTTGCTGCTCCACATGGTCGCCTGGCAGGCCCCGGCCGGAGACACGTGTTTTGTTTTTTTTTTACCGGGTCCACGCATGCACGCATGCGCAGCACTATTACCGGAAGCCGATGTGAGAGCGGCTTGGCGCGCGCCTCTTCCTCGACAGAAGGCGGAAGTCAGATCCTGCTTTTAAGAATAAAGTGCACAATAACTTCAGGCTCGACGATTAAGATAGAAGTTTGAAATTAGATATTTAGGAATCGCTTTATTTTGTCATTGGGACAAACGCATCAATATCTTGCACTTGACATGCACTAAACACTTTATTCTTTTTAGATTATTTAATGTATCTCAGTGTTGGATATCTTTCTGTTTCTTCAGTAATGGGGCTGCGGGTCCGGTACCGGAAACGCAGAGGTTATCTGAGATCCAGTGCCATCAGTGGGTTGTTTTATCATTTTCGGTTTATGTCTTGCAATGAAAAGTCAACCTGAGGTGGAAAAAAAAGTGGCAGCAGAGCTAAAATTACCAGCTAAGAAGAAAGACTTGAGTATAGGTGAGATGGATTTGCCCTCATGGTGGGACTAAACCACCTGCTAGTGATGTAGAATCATCTGTTACTGAGATTAAAACACTTGTCAGTGAGACAAAAATCACATGTTACTGAGATTAAACCACCTGTCAGTGAGATTAAATCACATTTTACTGAGATTCTGTCAGTGCAATTGAATTACCTGCCAGTTAGATTTAAACCCCCTCCAGTGAGATGGGATCGCCTGCCAGTAAGATTAAACCACCTGTCAGTGTGTTCAGATCACCTTACTGAGGCCAAGTCTCCTGCCAGTGAGATTAAACTAACTGTCAATGAGATTAAAAGATCAATTGCTGAGATTAAAACACCTGTCAGTGAGATTAAATCGCATGTTAATAGACTGAATCACCTCTCAGAGAGATAAGAAACAGCTTCCAGTGAGACGAAACCAATTCCAGTGTGATAGAACATCCTGTCACTGAGATGAAACCACCTGTCGGCGGGATAAAATCATACGTCACCGAGATTGAATCACCTAAATGTGAGATTAAACAATCCTGAGGGAGAGATCCTGGCTTTTCATAAACCCTATTATTGTTTTACGTTTTATTGTGGATTGTTGTGTGTGCACCACACAGGTATCTGTCTTTACAATAAAGCTAAACTATTGTAGATAATACATTTAAAACAAAAAATTGTTGGGTAAAAAAAAAGTATTAGCGATGCTTGCCATGAACATAGAGCGCAAAAGTTTCCCACCTCGCTCCTCCAATCAGAAAGTGCATGACGTGCGTGATGGGCTAACACGGAAGGTGCTTATTTTCAACTAATGAATTGAGTATCCTCACAGTTAATCTTGCACGGAGTGGGATGGAGCACCCGACATTGGGTTGAAAGTCAAGGTTTGTCCTGTACCGATCACCTATCAATCACAGGACCACATATAGAGATATTTCATCCACCTATAGATCTTTTTTTTTTTCTCGAGCAACCTTGATTTCCCTGAATCGCTCAGAGACACCGTGGCACCTCCTTCATTTCCACCTTCCCATTTTCTCTCCTTTAACTCCCAAGGCTTCTCGTTCATAGCTGGTGATCAGTGACCAGTCTCCAGGGCGACCTGCTGGTTTCCCCCGTCAATTTAGAGGCTGTCAATTTTTCCTCTGTGCTTTTATCGTGGCGGGGAGAACACCCCCCCCTTTTATTATTTTTTTTAAAGCAATCTTCTGGCAATTTAATGCTACACTGTTGTTACAGCAGCATCCCCTGCAGCTGTCTGACGTGTCACAGCAGGGTGATTGCAGGTGTAATTGAGAGAATTAATTACAGCCCTGTTCCATTTAGTGTGACAGGCCTTCCGCTGAGCGGGTGCGAGCGGCTCGGGGCCCCGGGGCCGCTCAAGGCCCACCCGAACGGAACGGGGTCTGCAATTAATGTGATTAATGACACCAGTTTACCCCACGGCGGGCATGTTGTTTTACACCTATCCGGCGGTTCCACCCTCGGTGGAGTCCTGTTCCTCCACAGGTGTGCGCCCCACTGGGAGGGGTTCATGAGCAGAGTGATTGGGAAGGGGAAACAAAAATGGGAAAATGCAGGACAAAATGCTGAGGCTCCTCATTTATAGATTTTGTATAATGACTGAAAAAAAAATAATTTGGGAGTTTCTTAATCTGGGAAAACTTGCATAAATTCACTCTCAGCTCTGAAACACATCTTGCGACAACCCCTTTATTGCTGAGTTAATGAGATTGCCGGATTTTTCTTTTTCATTTCATCACAGTAAAATATAATGAATCAACTGCAATTAATCTCTTATTCACAATCGGCATGTTCAAAAACATTTGTTTTTTAGGTCAAGAATAAAGTAGAACAGAATGCGCTTTTACTCGCCCCACAATGAGGAAATTTTAATTTTCCCCGACAGAAAGTGTACAGTGCAGTATAGGTAGTTATTACAGTAGCACACAAACTGTAGGAAAAATTGAGAAAATAAAAAATATTAACACTGAAAGTGGACAGTGCAGTAGAGGTAGTAGAGTAGCATACAAAGTGTTGAAAAAATAAAGAAGCGCTTGTGCAAAAAAAATCATTTAAGATCAAGAAAAGTAACATTTTAGTTTTTTGTTTTCGCAAGAAAAAGGATAAGTAATTTCCCCACGGAAACGACCAAAAACACGAGAGGTCACTCCTTCCTCGGCTGTTGATTATTTTGACCGCTAGATGGCGCTGCCGGACGGCCACCCTTAATTCCCGTTGAATCCTCCGGGCGGCCGTGGCTGAAGTACGTGCGTGATGAGCGCACCACCGGTCCGCGGTTATCTCCTTATTTATTTATTCCGTTATTTCTCCCGTCGACAGTGGACGTTTCCGGCCCCGTTTTATCTCACGCACGCCAGCGAGGAGTTGACCTTTCCGCTGAATGTCACGGCGGCGGCGAGATCGGAAGAGCGTCGTGTA
>CAAKHD010008673.1:0-12246 GCA_901007705.1 Fistularia tabacaria | reverse complement strand
TCTCTGTCTCCCTCCGTGCCCATGTGCGCGCGCCCTCGGGCGAGACATAGAGCCCCAGGTTGGTCCCGGTGTGTTTGGTGGCGCTTTGTGTGTGTGTGTGTGTGTGTGTGTGTGTGTGTGTGTGTGTGTGTGTGTGTGTGTGTGTGTGAATGGATGGACGGAATACAATGTAAAACTAGGAAGTGTGAAAATGCTATTCAAAGTGGAAACTTTTATCATCAACACACAAATAATGGACAGGTATTTTCAGGAGTCACAATGTGTAATTGTGAAGAATTTTACCACCAATAATATAATTTTTATGACTCATTTTAGTGTTATTACGATTATTATTGCCAAAGAGGAAGAAATAACCTTCCAAGCTGACTTCCTTTCCAGAGGGGAGTGCTGCAATGTGAAACACCTGATCAATGTTTTATGAGACTGGTATTTCTACTGTCAGTGGAGAGTCAATATTTAACGCACCACTGAGGAATAATCACATCAACATTTGCCGGCACTGGGCCTGAAACACAGTTATTGTTTGTCCAAATATAAATAGTGTTAAGACTCAGTTACTGAGTAAGGCAGATATTATCACGGGGTCAATTTATCTAATGATTTGTTGTTTTTCTTTGTTTTTATCAAACTGCATTTTAGGAAACTATAGAGGCAAAAAGAGAGCAATATGGCAATTATGATGGCATGGTGCTTCTTCTGGACTGTCTGAAGAGGGGAGAAAACTGGCCCGAGGAGTTCATCCGGGCACTGGAGGCATGTGAGCAGACAGCGACAGCCGCGGAGATCAGAGCGGAGTACGACACCCTGAGGGGCCTGACTGGTAGGTGGCTGTTCATGATCACCTCTTGATTCGCTTTCAGAAAAATACAATCATGGCTCCAGCAATGCAACTCACTGGTCAGATTTTTCAGTTTCAGTGCATAGAAATGGTTTTGTCCCACCAAGAATGTTTGCTTTGGTTCTCATGCGTGCTTACTTTGTCAGAGCAAAGATTTAAGAGCCTGTCAGATGATTTTAACAGCCACTGGAGGGCTCCCGGAGCTCCGTCCGCACCTCTTCGATCACATCATATCAACCCTGCCAAATATGTGTCTTGTTCATATTTGTAGGCTTCCATCTCAACAGCAACATTTTTCGATGTGACAGTTCATTGAATGTAGATTCTGAGGTCAGTGTCATGATGTTTAACGCAAAGTCTTACATTAGCACGCTAAGATTAGCCCATCTTGATGATATGCTGGTCGCAAATATTAATCCAGCGTCCGGAATGTGACACCTAAGCACCTTAGACATGACACCGACTATTTAACTGGATGAAATGAGCTTTTTGACCTCAGTCATTTCACCAATTATGAGTCTGTGAAGAAGTTTATGTTGCAATTTAGAAATGGCTTTTGGCAGGTGATTATCCGAACCAGCTCGTCGACGTCAGACTTGCTGCTCTGTAGAGAATCGTGTCGTGCCCGTTTGTAAAACAGTTTCAAGCTATGTAACTTTTTAATCAGGGTTAAAGCTTGTTATACAATAGAGTTTTTTGAGACTTACATTTGCTGAAAAGTTGACAATAGTTGACAATAAATAGCTCTCGCCCTCATTGTCCTTCAGGATTTCTCAGAGCTTTAATTATATCAATGCAGAAGTAGTTTTAATAATCCAACATTCTTTGCTTTGTCCTAGATCCCGACTCCAGCTCCCCTCCAGTGACTGTTGTCAGAGCACATGTCCATTCACCACCACCTGCCGGTCCTCTCTTGGGTCCAGAAAGTGGTGACCACCCTGAAGCTGGTGCTGCTCCCTCCGCTGAAGTGTCACTTCCACTAACGCCAGCCTTGGCGAGGGCTGAGAAATCCCCTCAGCCCTCAGAAATCTCAGAAACCCTTCAGAGTTCAGCAGTCCAAGACTCCACGGACGTGTCCCCACCTGAAGCTTCACCTGAGCCTGCGCCTGAAGCTTCACCTGAGCCTGCGCCTGAAGCTTCACCTGAGCCTGCGCCTGAAGCTTCACCTGAGCCTGCGCCTGAAGCTTCACCTGAGCCTGAAGCTTCACCTGAGCCTGCGCCTGAAGCTTCACCTGCACCTGAAGCTTCACCTGAGCCTGCGCCTGAAGCTTCACCTGAGCCTCCGCCGACGACCGAGGCTGAAACAGAGCCTCCTGCAAGTCCACCTCCAAGCTCACCTGAAACTCCACACCATCAAGTGACCGTACCCCCCTCACCTGTGAGTGGGGCAAATGACCACGACGCAGAAGAAAACTCTGAATCAGACACCCAGGATGATTCGGGAGATTCAGCTTTGATTCCCAACAACAACAATTCTCCAGTCAGCTCTGATGGAGCTCCTCAGGCCATCTCTCCTGATGAGCAGGGAAAAATAGAAGCCCAGATCCACCCAGATCCTTCCACAACATCTGCAGCTGGATCCACAGCACCACAGAGCCCCCTGCCTGCTGAGACAACCTCTGACGAGACCTATGGACGTTCTCTCTCCACACTGATGGCAGAGAAGCCTCCAGTCCAGGACACAGTGTGTCCCCTGGAGGAGCAGCCGCCCTCCGTCCTGCAGACTGAAGAAATATGTGAACCTCCTGAGACACAGGTGAGATTTTTTTGGTTTTCTGCGATTGATTTTCCTCATATTTCACTGACTGACGTTTGAAAATGTTGTTTTCTCGTCTGTGTTTAAGTGCTTTCTGTTGCTATATTCTGGATATTATTCAGAAATGACATTGATTTCGATTCACGTCCAGGTGAACGCAGTGGCAGTTCAGATCAACCCCTCCCTTGGGGATGACGTCTCTGCGTGCCAGAGTAAGCCTGAGCAACTCCCCAGCATCCAACCACAAAATCCTGACAGCACCAGCATCCTTGCGACCTGCATGTCAGCAGACCAGGTTCCTACTGGCTCCCCCGCCAACGACACAGCGTACAGCGTTTCAGCACCACCATGCCAGGAGAACGGTGTCGCTCTGAACCACAATGAACCCAAGGACAACTGCTATGAGCCTGTTTGTCAGAGTTTGCAGGAGATGCAAGTCAGCATGCGTGCGGCCGGGGAGCCCTCTGTCCAAACCTCCATTCCACAAATTCAAATCAACGGCGATTTGGCCAAAGATTCTGCCCCGCTGCCCGCCGTTGCCGATACTTTATCGGATTTAAACAGCCCCTCTGGTGCAGACTCCCTCCCGTCTGAACCTCTACTGGATGCTACCAAAATGGAGTCCCTGCAGGACCCAAAAGAGAAGTTTGCGTCCACACCTAAAACCAAATACTTCCTGACTGTTGCAGGAGTCAGCGCCTGTGCTCTGATTATGGCATGGAGGTTGAAGAAGGGGATCTGATACCATTCAAGGAACAGAAGGTTTGGTTCCAATGCTTTTTTTTAAGAGTCTTAACATTGCCTTATTGTAGTCCCTGGACCGAAACTGCACGGGCCAACTGGTCTGCAGTCTCCCGAGTGCTCGCTGGCTCTGCGGCGGTTCCATAGTGTCATTAGGTTGTGGTGAAATCTTTGGATGTTTTCAATGTTGACTGAAGACGACACTCACGAACAAGAAGGCTTTCAGGGCAATACTACTTAGCAATAGGTGATTACTGTTTTTATTTTTGATGTCATAGTTATTCTGAGATTACTCAGGTTGAAATGCTACTTTTTGTGTGACATTATCACTAAAAATGATGAAACAATGTGATTTGTAGTGGCTCTGTACCAAAGAATCATGTTCTCCTATACCTGGAGACTATGGCTGGAACATTGCGTGTTGCAACAAAATTTGCGCCATAATTGCAAGTAGCGATTGCAGCTCCCCGGATAGGTATGTTCCACTTGACCAAGGTATCTCATAGCCATAAAACAATTCTGCCGCTTTTTCTCCCTGTACTGTTGGGGTTCCGGTTTTAGATGTTGTCTCACAAATGCATCCGTCAAGTATCAGTATATTTAACAATCTTAGTGCTCCCAGCTGGCCAAATGGTGTGTGTTGATGACTTCATGTTGATCGTTATGACAAATATTAAGACGCCTGTCAGGCGATAAAGAACCTGCCTCAGTACGAGCTCAGCATTCCCTGTTTGCAGGTAAACAATCCAAAGCTTGGGGAAATTCTCTTTTGAATTTTATGGGAAGAGCCAGCCTTGAAAGAAGCACCTGATGTCGGAGTTTTTGCTGATTTTCAGTACATAAGTATTTCACACACGTCACTGTGGCGCCATGGTTAGCGCTTTCGTCTCCCACAGGGATCCTTTCTGTGTGGAGTTTGCATGTTTTCCTCGTGTCTCCGGGTTCCTCCCACAGTCCAGAAACATGCTGAAGGCTCATCGAAAAAAAAAAAGGAGGAAAATTGTCTTTTTGTGTGAATGTCAGAGTGAATGTTTGTTTGTCTCCAGGCCCAGGGTGGACCCGCCTCTCGCCCAACGACGGCTGGGATAGGCCCCGGCATCCCCTGTGACCCCAAGTGTTGGATAGGCGTTAGATAATGAATGAATGAAAGTATTTTTCAATACTATAGCCCACATTTTTACCTACTTGCAGAAGCTTCAAGTCTCTCCTGCCGTTGAATGACATGTTTTTGTGCGCATTGAAGATGCAGACACTCATTCAAGGGGTGACGGTGAAAACTGCTTCCTCTATCATTTAAGACATAAAGGGCAAAGTGCAAATATATCTGAAAATAATGTACTTTGACCTGATTGTAAAGCCCATATCTTCCTGTCCAGATGTCCTTCCCGTCGAGACTATTGACATTAGCTGGCTGTATGATGAAATGATTTCCATAATTACAACATTCAAATTCTTCCTCAACTTAAAATATGCACGATGGATGACGGAATATCATTTAGTAATTTTTCATCCTGATGCGCTTTTACTGTTGATATACAGTACTGATGTATGGCCTGCAAATTGATATCAGAATCGGCTCGGTTGTCTCGTACGTTAGGATACGCGTGCAATGAGTTTATTTATAGATGACAGAAATGTTGAATGTCCACTTGTTTGATAAGCACTTTTAGAGAGAAGATGCCAGCTGTTGTCCACTGAAAATTGGTATTTTAAACAGCAGAACTTTAGGGGATGTGGACTGTGAAAAGTATTGTGTTTCTTTGCGTGAGTAGCAATAGCTGTTGCAATTTCTGTATTTATTTGTACTTAAATAGATATTTTAATCGTGTATTTAATCAAGAGACTTAAAAGGTGGCTTAAGCCCGATCGCTAGTTCCACATTTTGATGTTGAAAAGCCAGTACTCTTTTGAAGTATCACTTTGTGTAACACATAACTTGTAGGACATATTTGCTATAGGAAGTTTATTCTATGGCTTTAGGAAGATTACATCCCTTAAGTGTGACTGCCTCAAAGTTTCCACCAGAGATGTAGTAACTGTGAGCATCAGACTGATAACTTCTTATTTAACCATAGGAAGGTGGTGCCCAGGGTTTTTAATTGCTCATGTGATGCAATTTTAAATACAGTTAGAAGGTATTTACCTCCGCCAAGGCCGATGTAAAAAAAGAAGAATTTTAAGTGGTCCATTTAGAATTGACAAAGAATAGACAGACATGACCTTTTCCTGTAGTAAGGCACAAATAAAAAATGAATGATGATAATACTTGGCCGAGGTAGGACAAAAAAAATGTTATAATTGAACATATTGATGTGGGGCTGGGCAATATGGGATAAAAAAAATACCATGTCGAGTAGTACCTTTTTGATATGGACGTGTGTCATTCTGCTCAGGTTTTTCACTATACACATCGAAGGCATGGGCAATACTGGGGGGAAAAAAAGGAATACCACTATTGAGGAGCACTTTAATGTTCTGGATATGTATCACTATATGCTAAGGAGAGCAAAAGTCACTTGTCAGATATGATCACAGAAAATCCCCACTTGTGCCCAGCATTGTGAGGAATTCCACCTGAGCTACTTTTGCAGTTATTTCTTGTTACTTTTAGTTTTGTGTCTTTTTTCTCTCTCATTTTCAATATTTTCTATCTTGCCAATTTTTGGAATTCTTTGACAATGATTTTGAAAACATGACTGTAAAGTGGCATCGTAAGAGTGATCAGCAAACAAGCAAAAATTGAAGAAAGGATGTAAAAATCCTAAATGCAATATTTCAGTTGTATTTTTATATTATATTTATGTCAATCTATTGCCCAGTCCACCTACGAATGACATTATTTCAATGTTTTTGTGCTTGGTCCTGTGTGTGATTATGTTTGTTCATAGGCCAGAAGAGGTCTGGATGTGATAAAATGAGAGATGTCATGTTAGTAATATTTTCAATACAAGACATGTCAGGAAAAAAGATTTTGTACTTCCACTATTTTGCATCACGGACAAGTTCTCCTAACTGTAAGCTTTATTCAGATCTTTGTGCTATGCTTCTAGCTATGCAACCAACAGTTTCTTCAATAAATGTACTATTGTAAAAATACAAACACTAATCTCCAGTGTTTCATTGCAAATAAGCAAAAGGTTTACTGTAAACAGTGTTGATTTTTTCAAAATATTGGGACACATCTAACAAAACACTTTGCTAGCGCAAAGGCATAGCGCATAGTGCATTAACGGAGCTATCTTTGATGCTGCTTAACGTTCCTCTTTGCGGAGACTATCTTACCAACATGAAAACCTAGTGCTTCACTGTTGTTGTAAGATGTCGACACTGTCAACGTTACTGTCATTGTAGTCATGTAAAATCGTGTTTCAAGAAGTTGATACATAATCTATCAAGACATACAAAGCATTACAAATACGTGAGAGCAAGGATAGGCTGCAGCAGTGCCATGGCCATACGTGCAGGACAAGCAGCACAGATAATGAATGAAGAAGTACTTTTAAAAGCATGCAGTTCAAGTCACGAAACCAAAGAGCAAAACATGTCTGAGTAGATCTTGGTGTTCTTTGCTTATGTATAATATTGTACTGTAAAGGCCTTTTTAAATGATTGTGTGAAAAACTCCAAACATTTGGCAGAGATCCTTTGTTGTGTTTCATGTGACATGTTTTGCTCTGCAAACTATCCACCGTAATTCTACAAGAATATTCTGTGGCTGCATGCAAACAGTAAGTCACATGTATACTACATCGTGGTAGATGTGGAGGCGAAGCACGCCGGGGGGGGGGGCTGTGATGTCACGCCAGAGAATTGCAGCAAGCGAAGGGCGCGGTTGTGACGTCACAAAGTGGAAGCAGAGTGTGACGTCAGTGTGAGAGGGCAGAGGCTGTGACATCGGCGCCGAGACGGTCACTGAAGCGCATTCTGATTGGTTTTGAGGCCCGTCAATCAACTGTTATTTCCGCCTATCGCAAGAGCCTATAAAGAGGCCGTGCCGAGGATCCAAATACAGCCATTAATGTGGTCAGCGCTCCTGCGAGCGGCCGCCTAGAATGTTGACTTATGTCGCCTGCTCAGCCATAAACCACCGCATTTATGTAGCAATTTAGTGATTTTAAATGGCGTTCAACGGTCACCATCGCGACGATGAGACTGCGGACGAGGACGAAACACCCACGAAGCAGCCGCGCTCCGCCAGGGAGATGCCCGGTTCCTCCCGAAGCGAGCCCAACAATGAGGCGTCCCCGGCCGCCGGGAGAGCCCCCGGCGACGGCCGGACCTCCTACGCAACGGCGAGGCTTCGGAACGACTCGGTGAAGAAAGCAAGGCCGCGTAGGTGTTCGAGCCGCTAGCCCGGGTTCGGTGTATTTACTGGGGAAGGAACCGTTGCCCGCAAAGACGGCTTTGGGCTTAGACACATTAGGCTTAAAACAACGTGTATGGTTTTTTTTCAAGATAACAATCAATTTTGCCGTGTGATGCACTGAAAAGGCTGTTCCTCGAGCAGAGTGTATTTCTAGCCGCACAAAGTAATATTGGTGGTTTGAGTGTCAGTAAATAGTCCGAACCTGCTTTGCAACAAGATGGCGTTCGCGGTACACACTGTTCTGATGCTCCTCCGGGTGATGAGGGCAGTCACCAGGACATCAGCGCTCCGCTGCCTAACGGTCTCCAAACAGTAGGACAGAGCGAGAAGAAGGTCTTTGTTTGCAAATTAGAAATGATGTGTTGAAGCCCACAATGGTAATATGTTTGCATGATGTGGAAAATACTGTGTTATCTGTGACCACGCAGCATTTCCATGGTTTGGGATGGACATTGGAGGCACTCTGGTGAAGCTGGTGTATTTTGAGCCCAAAGATATCACAGCCGAGGAGGAGCAGGAAGAAGTGGAGAACCTGAAGAGCATCCGGCGCTACCTAACCTCGAACACCGCCTACGGCAAGACGGGCATTCGGGACGTTCACCTGGAGCTGCAGGACCTGACGCTGTGCGGCCGGACCGGCAACCTGCACTTCATCCGCTTTCCCACACACGACCTGCCTGCCTTCCTGCAAATGGGCCGCAACAAGCACTTCTCCAGCCTCCACACCACCCTCTGTGCCACTGGAGGGGGCGCGTACAAATTTGAGGCCGATTTCCGCACGGTGGGTGTGCGGCGGCTCTATTGTTTGCTCTCACAGGCTCCCTGGAAACTGAACGGACAGGAAGATCTCCGGGCTGCTGAAACTCAGATGTTATTTAAGATGAACATTTTTTGTTGTCATGTATCAAACTATTTTTTTGTTGTTGTTTAGGGGCTATACACAAAATACATATGTAAACAATCCATGAAATCAATTATGAAGCATCAACAAGTGGCTTAACTGCACAGATTACTTTTCAAGAAATTGCAAGAAATAATAAATTCACAACATGATCACAGAACAACCTGACTGGTGAAATTTTCAGTAAATTGAGAACAGATGTGATTGACCTAACTGCTTTATCGATTAGAAAGATTACGGTACTGATAAGACAGATTTCATGAATCGAAATACACCTGAATTTGCTTTCATTTGGCCAAAGGGGCCATTTTTATCTGTGTTAATGTGTACTTTTAATTCTCAAGCGTGCAATGTGGTTTGACACACATATTGAAGAGGTCATCCAAATCCAGGAGAGGTTTGATTGAAAGAGTGTTTCGTTGCTGCACCTTTGCTAATTTTAGCCACAAAAACAATCCTTGTGGAAGTTCAGTCTCAGGAGGATGCGGTGTAGGATCGAGGTGTTTTTTTTACAGTGAGGCCCATCGAATTGTCATGAAGCTTCCTGTCTCCCCTCCCAGTTTCCTGCCTCTGTTTTCCCAACAAGTCTCCTGATTGACGTTATTCTCTGTCTCTCGCTCTCTCAACCCAAAGATGGCAGAGTTGCAGCTTCACAAACTGGACGAGCTCGACTGCTTGATCCGTGGTGTGCTGTACATTGACTCCGTGGTGTCCAGCGGCCCCTCAGAGTGCTACTACTTTGAAAACCCCACGGACCCGGACCACTGTGTCCAGAGGCCCTACACACTGGAGAACCCCTACCCACTGCTGCTGGTCAACATTGGGTCTGGGGTCAGCATCCTTGCTGTCTATTCTGAAAACAACTACAAACGAGTTACTGGGACCAGGTAACAACCCACAAGAGATGTCCTGTTCTCAGTGTGCAGAAGTATTGATCTCATTGTGTGTGTGTGTGTGTGTGTGTGTGTGTGTGTGTGTGTGTGTGTGTGTGTGTGTGTGTGCATGTGTGTGAGTGTGTATGTGTGTGTGTGAGTGTGTGTGTGTGTGTGTCGGACACTCAGGTAACTGGGTGTGTTTCCTGTGTGTCCGGACTCGCCGTCTTTCGGCCGTCTGGCTGGTCGCCGTAGCAACCCAGCGGAGGCGATGCGACGGCGGCCCGATGCCTCGGGTCGCCTGTCGGGGGCGGGTTCTCCTTCCTGTGACAGGGCCTGCGGCGGCGGGTCACTTCCTGTGTGTGTCTTTTCACGCCTCCGCCCGCCATCTTTCCCCCGACCGCGGCGAGACACGCTGGCCAGCTGAGGAGCGGCTCCAGGAAAGCCGACCCGCCGCAGAGACGCGTTATTGACTGGTCTTTACATCTGTATTCAGTCCCGGCTGGACTTCCAGAGGCTCCTCCGAAGACCAGACTCCTCCCGCGACGCAGCATCAGCCGATCCATGTCGTCAATGTCTATTGATCTCCGGCCATCGGTTAGCCGGGGAGGGAGGCGACGGGTTCTCATCGACTCCTGCGGCGTCGACATTCTGCCCGTCTCCGCCGTTCTTTGCCAATTTCCAATAACCCGGCGTGACGCGCCGACGTTTGTCCGTCGCTCGACTCAAAAACAGCTGAAGCGGCGGAGCGTCCTCCCTCCCCCGGCGCCGCCGTGGAGAGCGCCACTTCAGCCCCCGCTGAAGGGCCATCCAGGCAACTGCTCCCACCGGCTGTGGGGACGAGAGGTCCGCAGGGTAACCACGGTGATGTCGGATCCCGTTTGCGTTCCCCGCTGTCCCCGGGAGTCCATCGATTTAAGCCGCCTGACCTTCTCACTCCATCTACGGAAGGCAAATCGGCTTTTTACGATCATAAAACCCCCTCAAATCGCCCCAAACCCTCATCTGGCCGCGGATGTGAGGCGCTCAGTCGTTTCCGGGCGTGGTGAGACCCTCCGGGGAACGCCATCGTGGCGGAAATAGATCGAAGAGACGCTATAACTCTGCCATATTCAGAAATGCAGAGCTGAAACCGGCGATTTATTCCACACGGAAAATCACCTCTCCTAATGTCCTCCTCTTCTCCTGACAGCTATTCTCTTTCATGCGTCCGTGTAGCTTTAGCCTCTCACGCTAACTAGCTCGCTCCTCTCGGCACGAGCCGCGTGCTGACGTCGATTTTCTCATCGGGAAGCTCATGCGGAGGGATCAGCCGGTTAGCCGCTCCGAAACACATGCAGCAGCACTGGAGACGCGTGGATGAGAGGGTGAAGGGTTGTGGTCATATCTCTGTATGTGGCCCTGTGATTGGCTGGCTCGGGCGAACCCCCTATTCAAACATCGGTCTGAACGGTGAGGCTCCAGAAAGGCAGATGTTTCATTTAAGGGTTAAAAAAAATATGATTTTCTTTAAGAACCAGAACCCTGAATCAAAAAATCGCTAATAAAAATTTTATTATGTTCTTTTCTACCTGTCAAATGTTTGTAGTCTATTTTTTCACGCACTGTTTAGAGATAAATTGTATTTTTTGTTGGATTTATATGCTACTTTTTTGATAAACCACCATTTTATGCAAAATAACTATCTAGCTTTCCATTATTAAGTTTCAACTAGTTTTGCTTTATTTCCCTCCCCAAAAACTTTTTGGGGAATAAAGTCTTGAAATAAATTTTGTCTTCGATGACAAAGATGAACCTTTGCGAGATAAAATAACGACGGCTCTCTTATTTAAGGTTACGCAGCACTGATCTAACAGCTAGCATTCATCGTTTATCCTCTCTCGCCGTCCCTGCCGCGGTGACGGCGGCAAACATCCCCCGCTCCGACCCTGGATTTGTCCTCGCCGGGGACGAGACCTCGATCGCGTCTCCGAGTCGTGAGCGGAGAGACGATTCCAGACGGGGTGCCATCTGCTGCCGGCAGGAGAAGCAGAGAGTTGTAGCCACCTGCGGAGAGGGACGCCGCCGAGGTCGCGGCCGCCGCCGAGCCCGCCGGCGCGAGGACCTTCGAGCGTCGGAGGAAATCCCTCAGGCCGGCGTCCGGAACGAACCATCCACGCGCGCATGCGGTGATTAGCGACACAGCGCACGTTCGGCCATGTTGGAAAAACACTGACGGACGCCTCTCAAGGCTGAACGGCTCGTTTTCGACTTCATTGTTACGACGTGAGAGTGTTGCAAATGTATCAGCGGTGATGAAGACGGACGAAGGCGGAGAACTGAGGGCGCGGGAACGTCCCTGACGCACAGACACACACTCCGACTGCTCGACCGAGCGCCTTCCTGCATGTGCGTGTGTGTCGGCAGTGCAGCTGTGCGTTGGCTCATTTGCCGTGTGTGTTGTCATGTGTGTGACGGGCCGTCAGGAATGATTGGGCCGCCGCTGCCAGGTGGACCTCCGGGCGCTGCAAAGACCCAGTGTTGCTGTGCACACACTGTACATGTGTTACTGAATGAATGCACATATCTAATGGATCCTCCTGGTTGTTGTCAGAGTGACAGCTGGCCGCTTCATCTCCTGCGGCCCAGAGAAATCCCTTCATGTCCCCCTCTTCTCCTCCTCTTCTCCACCTCCTCCCCCTCTTCTCCACCTCCTCTCCCTCTTCTCCACCTCCTCTCCACCTCCTCCCCCTCTTCTCCACCTCCTCTCCCCCTTCTCCACCCCCCCTCCTC
>CAAKHD010008671.1:2500-15739 GCA_901007705.1 Fistularia tabacaria | reverse complement strand
TATGTGTATACAGAATTCGAAACAGGTGCGGACGTGTGTGTGTGTGTGTGTGTGTGTGTGTGTGTGTGTGTGTGTGTGTGTGTGTGTGTGTGTGTGTGTGTGTGTGTGTGTGTGTGTGTGTGTTTTCTCCACAAAAGGAGTAAAGGGGAACTGAAAAGAAGTAAGTCTTCTTCATCTTCTTCTTTTTCTTCTTCGTGTGTTTGTTTGGTTTGTGCGCGTGCACGCGTGCAGAATGCCTTTTTTTTTTTTCAAAATAACCTATTTTTATTCTAGTAATTATTCATACAAGAAACCTCAATTTGTGTCATTAATGTCTTTTAGGACGTCGATGCCGATTAATATTATCGTTGTTATTATCTTTAATATTATAATTGTTAATATCAAAATTATTTACCATCAATGGTATTATTATCATTCATGGAATTCTCATCCTGATAATTATCTCTTATTATTATTGTGGTTATTTTCCTTCATGTTAAGATGAAATCATATTTATTGATCCCCACAGGGGAAATTGAAGTGTCACAGAGGAAGGTATCAAAAAACATGAAATAATAACAACAAATAGAAATAGAGATGTTAAAAAGATAAGATAAGATAATACTTTCTTGATCCCCACAGGGGAAATTCGGGTGTTGCTGCAGCAACATTAGAGAAAGGAAAAAAAAAACAAAAAAAACAGGAAAGATAAATACACACATGTGACAGTGCAAACACACATGCACATAAGTCACCATACATTCCACACACACACATACATACATTTTTACACACGTACACACACCTACATAAATATATATGCACATATACACAATATACACAATATACACATATATACATACACTTTTACACATAGATAGCACAAAAAAACATGAGCAGAAATAAATAGATTGAAGAACTAAAGTGACCCGTGGTAGTTGTGGGACGCACACGTGTGAGTGGGTGACGGGGCGATGGGGCGGCAGTAGCACAGAAGCTCCCCAGGAAGTCAGAGTTGTGTCCCGTCCAGACAGAAAGGACAGATAGAGACGACACCAGTAGAAGGATAAAATAGATAAACTGCTGCAAGGGAGTAACGTGAGCAAGTGGCGATTGCAGCTTGCCAAGTCTGCTGACAGACCGGTTCCTCCTGAAGTCAGCCACCATCAGGTTTATCCTCTCAACAAAACTCACAAATGAGACCTCTGGACGTCCAGTGATGTTAGTTGCATTCCCAGCAGCAGGTCCCTCAGGAGGGAGTGTTGGATGCCGCTGAAGGCGCCGGAGAAGGCCAGTCTCACCGTGCTTCCTGACGCCTCCGGGTGAGACAGGGCCCGGTGTGTGAGGAAGATGATGGCGTCCTCCACACCGATGTGCCGCCAAACTGCAGGGATTCCAGGATGAGAGGGAGCCGTTTTTCTCGGCTGCCGGAGGACGAGCCTCTCAAATAACTTCATGACGTGAAGTGCCACCGGCCTGTCACCCACCGAGAGCGCTCGGACGTCCTCGTCGGTATCTGAGGGGAAGTAGATGCTGCCCGTATTCTTTACCGCATTTTTATGAATAATATTATTCGTGCTAATATTATTATTGTCAGGGTTGTAAGTATTCTTCTTCCTATTATCATTCTTATTAAAATCATCAGTATCATTACTTTTGTTCATGCTATTATTATTATTATTAATACTATTATTATTATTAAAATCATCCATTCCATGTATTTCATTCATGTTATGATAAAGATCATTATAATTTTCCTATCATATATTCTATTATGGTAAAATCATAATGAATATTATTCTTAGCAGTATTATTATTATTTGTCATCCATCTCATTTTTGTTATTTTTGTCAGTAATATTATTGCAACTGTGTTTAGTATTATTATCATCTTGCTCGTCTATCCAGGACCTTCACAGCTGTTTACTAAAAACTAGCGTAAACAAGCTAAACTCAAGCATATAATCCGAGTTATGTCCGCAGAAGCTGCTGATATTCTTCGCCGCATTTTTATTAATAATGTTATTTATATTTTTATTCTTAATATTGTTATTGTAAATATTCTTCTTCTTACCATTATAATTATTCTCATTATTATTATTATCATCCTTATTGTTATTATCATGATCATCATTAATCCTATTCTTAGCAGTATTATTATCATCATTTATTTCATCTTTGTCATTATTATTAATTTTTATTTAAATCCCCCAAACACCTTGCTGTGTGTTTTTCCCCAGTCAGTTCACAGCAAAGGGACAAAATCCAAGTATCAAATATTGATCTTGGATTAAAAAGTGGAGGGGATGGCGATTGGTTTTTAATAATTAAAATGTCCGTTGCCACGGAGCCGATGTTCTCCACCCAGTCTAATCTCTAATCCCGGTGTTCCCCGGGTAAATCCCGGATTGTGTGAGAGAACGCTAATCCCCGACTTCACCCGGAGCGTGAGAATACTTCAGAACAAGTATGAACAAGTTTTCATTCCAGATCGAGATATTATTGGATGTGATCAAATCAGTGTGTGTGTGTGTGTGTGTGTGTGTGTGTGTGATTGTGCGCGCTCACATAGCACATTGTTTCCCCCGAACCTGGAGGTCAGGTGGGCGTCCGGACTGACGTCACCAGCCTAGGTGGGGCGCTCTCGAGTCAGGGCGTCCATCTCTGTGCATCTCCTTCAATGTTGGGGGGGGGCTGTTCTCTGGTTACCATTCAGGTAACCATGGCAACCAATATCAACATGTCACCGTGGGATTGTGAGAAACATCTTCTCGATTCCTCCGTGTTGAGAAATTGACAATAAGGCTGATCTTGACATTGAAACAAGCGAAGAACCAAAACAAAAGGGGAATGAATGGAGGGGCCAATTTAGACAACTCCTCCCACATCAACAGGTGTGTGTGTGTGTGTGTGTGTGTGTGTGTGTGTGTGTGTGTGTGTGTGACTGCATGTTTCCCCCATCGGGACTTCTTTTGGCCCCGTTTCTGGTACCCATGGCAACTGAAAACAAAACCCGTCACCCTGAGCATGCTATGTGGCTCGCTTTTATTTCTGGTGGCGTGTTCCCTCTCCGTACGCCGGCGCGAACAAGGTCAGGCTCCTCTTGGATGGAGGAGAAAGGACTCGACAGGCGTGTGACCGCCCACCGCCCGGCAGGACCCCCGCTTGTCACGCGAGGGTGTTCCGTTGGGATGGAGCCGATTGGCAGAGAGCAGGGCAGGGCGCTCTCCTGCCCCGCGCGCTGTTTTTAGCTGCCCGGCGCCTCCGCCTGTCGCATTCCGAGCATGCTGTTACCGTGGCGCCCGTGACCTGGAACATTGTTTTCTCCCGTCAGCCTCTTCCTGCAGCCGCCCACGCCATGTGAGCGCCACATGACCGCTGCGCGATGCAGGAACACACAGTTGTCCTCGCCGTTTATTGTTATTATCAGTGGGTATTTTTACAGGAGAAAGAAGTGTCTGTGTGTGTGTGTGTGTGTGTGTGTGTGTGTGTGTGTGTGTGTGTGCCCAGTGTCTTGTATCTCGGTTGGGCATCTGGTACCACCTGTCCAGGTCGGGGGGGGGCAACTGCCGTCCGGTGTCAGCCGGCCATGTGATTTCTTACAGATCTATTTAGGAACCGGTGACTGCAAACGCTTTTGTGCGCAAAGAGATGTCATTGTCACATGTTACGCTGACGTGTGTGTGTGTGTGTGTGCATGTGTGTGTGCGTGTGTGTGTGTGTGAGTGTGTGTCCTCCCCCCCCCCCCGGACTGGTCAGTCGGAAACAGAGCGAAAGGCTTAACGTAGGGAAGTTCTTCAAAAACCCGAAGAGAAGAGTTTCCCCGGGGGTGGGGGGGGTGGTATACCCGCATCCCGGCTGGGGGTCAAAGGTCAGGAAACATCTGCGTTTCCGGCCCCGATGACCTCGACATGGCAATGCTGAGCTTCCCGCTCAGACAAGGCTAACAGAACTCAGGCAAAGCCTGTTTTCCTGTTAGACGTTCAAAACCAGCCTGTCCGTGTTCTAATGGCCCCGTCTCGTCGTTTTAGCTCGTCATCTCTGGTGGGCAGGCGAGGCGTCCTCTCCGTCTTGGTCATGGCGTTGCTGAGAGGCCTGAGGATGCAGCTGCTGCGTGTCAAAGTCGTGGACTGCAAGACGGAGGACTCGCGCTTGTCCCGCTGCCTCAACACGCTGGACCTGATCGCGCTGGGCGTCGGCAGCACGCTGGGCGCCGGCGTGTACGTGCTGGCGGGCGCCGTGGCCAGGGACGACTCCGGACCCGCCATCGTTATGTCCTTCCTCGTCGCCGCCATGGCGTCCGTCCTGGCCGGGCTCTGCTACGCCGAGTTCGGGGCCCGCGTCCCAAAAACAGGCTCGGCTTACCTCTACAGCTACGTCACCGTGGGAGAACTCCTTGCCTTCATCACCGGCTGGAACCTCATCCTCTCCTATATCATCGGTGAGTCAGAACATCACCGCCAAGTCGCCCCGTCGGGGTTCAGCCCCTCGCCTCACGCCGATGTTTCACTCTACAGGAACGTCTAGCGTCGCCAGAGCCTTGAGCGCCACATTCGATGAGATGATCGGAAAGCAGATCGAAGAATTCTGCAGGCAACACATGACCATGAACGCCCCGGGCGTCCTGGCCGAGTACCCGGACATGTTTGCCGTCCTCATCATTCTCGTTCTGTCAGGTGAGGGAGAGCAGATCGTACGTTCTCCTTAAGCTCCTCGCCCTCGGGCCGTGATCTCACCTCCACCCCTTCCAGGTCTGCTGGCGTTCGGGGTGAAAGAGTCGGCGCTGGTGAACAAGGTGTTCACCTGCATCAACGTGCTGGTGCTCTTCTCCGTGGTCATCGCCAGCTTCATCAAGGGAGACCTGAAAAACTGGAACGTGGACCCCGCGGACGTCCTCAACAACACCAGCCTGAAGTGGGTGGGATTCAGGGCGGCAACTCTCCTGACGGTATGCCCGAGCGGAAGGGGCTAACGTTGTCTCCATTCCACTCTGTCAGCGCGTCCGACCTGCTCCTGACCAGGGAGAACCTTGGCAAAGGTGGCTTCATGCCTTTCGGCGTGGCCGGAGTCTTCTCGGGAGCGGCCACCTGCTTCTACGCCTTCATCGGCTTTGACTGCATCGCCACAACAGGTGAGCGCCGGAAGCTCTCCGGTGATAACGCCCTAACGCCCTAACCAGGGAATGCAAGCTCAAGCGCAAACACATGCGCAGATGCAAGAGCATCACTTGCGCGCTGCCTCCCCTGACCGCACGGCTCTGGCCCTGACGTCTTTTACCTGGCCTCAGATTGACGCGCCCCCTCTCCCCCTCGCAGGGGAGGAGGTGAAGAACCCCCAGAGGGCCATCCCGGTGGGCATCGTGGCCTCGCTGCTCATCTGCTTCCTAGCATACTTCAGTGTGTCTGCCGCCCTCACCGTGATGATGCCCTATTACATGCTGGACATGAACAGCCCCCTGCCGGTAGCCTTCAAGTACGTGGGCTGGGAGGGCGCCACCTACGCGGTGGCGGTAGGCTCCCTGTGTGCCTTATCCACCAGGTAAGACTCCCGCCGCTGCCTCTAACATGGGAAACATGACGTGGTGTCGACTCACGGGTGACTTAAGCACTGAACCAAAAGGTGTGGAGCACTGTTGCACGCAAGGGGGTCTCCTTAACCCACCCTGTCACCTCCAAACTCAAGTTTGTGTATCTCCCATATTCTGCATTAACCCCCCCCCGACCTCTCACACCACCTAACTGCGCCTTGGTCTTGGACCTCTGCTGCTTCCAACACCTCTTTAGCAGTGTGTTAAGGGGCGATAGCCAGGGTGCGCGAACCGGGCCCAATCTTCTCGCCAGTATCTCTTGGGAAATCCAGTTTTACCTGTTTGATCATCGCAGATCCAGTACCTCCAGGGTTCAAGGGATTCATAGTGGTTTCTGTCTTTTCCGCAGTCCACAAATGTGATTTTCTGTACTGTGAACTTCTTACCTTAAAATGTAAACAGCCGAGTGCATCTTTGAGTGTGCAAATTTGTAAATAGAGGATCGGATTTAAATAGTCAACAGCTAGGTACGGCACTGGCTGTGCAGAATGAAGAGCGTAAGGGGGAGTGAACCCTCAGGTACATCTGTTTGTTAGAGGTCATACATGCTGCTGGTGTCTGACGGACGTTTGGTGCACGTCACACTCCTGTACTTCCAGCCTGAGGGAGGGAGTGTCGGGGGAGGTGCGGAGTCCACGGCTCTGTTGTGGCGCTACCTTATCATATGGTGATGCATCTAGTCAAGATGCTCTCAACAATGCAGCTGTTGAAGTTTCTGAGGATCTTAGAGGACATGCCAGACTTCCTCAGCCTCCCCAGAAAGTACAGCCACTGTTGAGATCTTCTTAACCGTCTGCGTGGTGCCTAGTTCCCCGGTGAGGTCCCTGCTGATGTGGGTACTCAGGTTTTAAAAGTACTCTCCCCCTCTGCTTCAAGCTGTCGGATGACCAGTGACCAATAAGGTCACCTGTCCCTCCTCATGTCCGCAATCTTCTCCATCATCTTGTCCGTATCGAGGGTGATGTTGTTGTCCTCACATCATGACACCAGACTGGCCACCTCCATCCTGTAGACCGTTTTGTCCCCGCCGCTGATGCGTCCTATCACCGTGGTGTCGTCCATGAATTTCAGGATGATGTTGTCCCTGTGGGAAGGCGACAGGATGGTGGGTGGACAGGGTGTAGAGGAAGGGGCCTGAGGACACATCCCTGAGGAGTGCCTGTGGGGTCTGGCCGTCAGGACACAGCGTGTGGGAGTGCAAGCACAGTGTAGACATTTGTGGGGGATGACGGTTTTCGGAGGCCGAGCTGCCGTCCAGCAAGAGCATCCGGAGGCAGGAGTCATTGTTTTCTAGGTGGGAGAGGGAATAATGGAGGTGCATTCAGGTGCTGTTCTCTCTCTTTCCACTACTAGTTTACTGGGAGGCATGTTCCCAATGCCCAGAGTGATCTGGGCCATGGCAGAAGACGGCCTCCTCTTCAATTGTTTTGCTGCCATCAGCCCACGAACCAAAACCCCCCTAACAGCCACAATAGCGTCAGGTGTTGTCGCAGGTGAGGCTGCAGCCCTAAACGTACTAACCACTCTAACTTGCTTGCAAGAACCCATTAACTCTTGGCACGGGCGGCTTCAACGGCAATGCTCGGCTCAGTCCGTTGGGCCGTGAGTACCGCGGCGACGGGCAGAGCTCGGCTGCCGCTGAGGCCCAAAGCATAAACTAAGTTCACAGACCATTTCCTAAGGCTTACGATCCTCTGCCTCCCTCCTCTTCCTCGTCTCCTTCGTCTTCTGCTCAGTCTCCTCGGCTCCATGTTCCCTCTGCCTCGCATTATCTTTTCTATGGCCCGGGACGGCCTGCTCTTCTCGTTTCTGGCTCATGTCAGCGAGAGGAAGACGCCCATCGTCTCCACGGTGGTGGCGGGGCTCACGTCCGGTAGGTGGACCACCTACGCGGGGTGTCACGGCAGGGCTACCTTTGAAATATCTAATGGGCCGCGTGCTGGTGGCTGTGCTGGTGCTGAATCCATCGCGCCGCTGATGTTTTCCTCCTCTCCCCTGCAGCTGTGATGGCCTTCCTCTTTGACCTCAAGGATCTGGTTGACCTCATGTCCATCGGCACTTTGCTGGCCTACACCCTGGTGGCCGCCTGCGTGCTGATCCTCAGGTATGACCCGCCTCCGATTTTTGCTCTGGTTGCTCTTTGACCTCCAGGTCAGGTTGACTCTGGGTTCTGATTCAAGACTGTGAGAGCCCTAGAAGTCCACCCTCATGGGCCTTGCGTGTCTCGTAACCCAGACACCCAGATTGAGGTCACCGTGTCGACACCGCTGCAGTGGTTTCCCGAGCTCAGATCAGGACTGGGTCTCTTCTGCCTCCTGAAGGTACCAGCCCGACCAGCCCAGTCTGGCCTACGAGATGGCCAACACCAAGGATGACACCAAGGTTGCCGAGTCCTACAACGAAGGGGACGCTGACATGCTATCGCAGCCAGAAGATCGCTTGACCTTCAGGAATCTGCTCTCGCCCCCCAACGACGTGCCGTCGCCCCTGTCCAGCAGCATTGTTAAAGGTTGCACCTGCATACTAGGTGAGGCCCTGAGATTGGAGAGCATCAGCATCTGGACCGCTAACCAGCTGACCTCCAGGTGTTCCTCTCTTCTGCCTCGTATCTACCCTCTAGCCGTCTTGATTTTTATGATCAGCGTGACGTCAGTTTGGGGAGGCCTGAAGCCCTGGTCGCTGGCCATCCTCGGCACCATCGCGGCGGCATGTCTCCTCATCGCCCTCGTCATCTGGAGACAGCCGCAGAGCAAGGCCAAGCCCAGCTTCAAGGTACAAGTCTGATGCCCCGGAAACGTGAGAAGATCCGCCGCCTCACATCATGCGGTGTACAGGTTTCGCCCTTTCGCCGTCTTCACACAGGCAGAGCTGCAGAGATGTTGGCAGTTTTCCTCGTGCCTGCTTTGAATGTGCGATAAATTTGCACGGGTAAGATTAGCCCGCTAATGCAAGCCGCTAAACAGATATGTTTGTTTAAAGTGGCGCGGCAAACGTGATGCTAATTGTTTGCTGAAAAGCTTATTCAGTAGAGAAGCCCCAGGCCGAAAACGACAGTTTGACCATGTTTACATAAGAATATGGGAACGTAGCTGAACGGGAGGGAATGTAGGGAAAAGCTGAAAGGAAAAAAAGCAGAGGAAGCTTAAGGTGTTTTTTTCATGTAAATGGAAGAGTTGAGCGGCAGAAACTAGGCCTAAGGGGGTTTGTTATGCTAATGGTGTTGTTGTTCGTCGCGGACAAAGGAGCCACTTTTGGGGATTTACCTGGATTGGAATCTTAAAAGGTAAAGCCAGACAAAGGAGTGAATCCTGTTGGATCACATGAACAGAGGCTCACGTGGAGGTGACCAGGCCTGCTTCCACCGGAATGAGAAGAAGATTTTGACAAGAGAGGGTGAATTGTTAGAGTTTTCTATATGATGTGTGAATGAGAGGGTGAATGGTTGATTGGTGATTGACAGGTGGCCTGTCCAGGTTAGACCCGCCTCTCTTCCAATGCCAGCAAGGACTGAGTCGCCCCCGATTTGTATCGGACAAGCTGTAAATAGTATGAATGAGTGGCTTGGTTCTGTTCTTGCGTCCCACGGTGGCGCCCGTGGGTTCCAAGCTGTGAAGCAGTGTCCTAACGCGCGGCGTCTCACCTCCAGGTCCCACTGCTGCCCTTCATCCCGATCATCAGCATGTTCATCAATGTCTACCTTATGGTTCAGCTGGACAAAGGCACGTGGCTGCGTTTCGCCATCTGGATGGTCTTGGGTGCGTTGCGTCCGACAAACCCGTTCCTCGCCGCTTGTGTCACGTGAGGTTCTGAAAGGCCGCGGCTGTTTGTCTGCTCGTCCGCAGGATTCATCATATACTTCAGCTACGGCATCCGGCACAGTGTGGAGGCGAGGGCGAGCACCTCCCCCGCCTGCACCATAATTGGCGAGCCGATGAGCGTGGAGAAGGAGGCCATCCTGAACGGCGACAACGCCGGCGAGGATGAAGAAGCGTGAGGGAGCCGGGGGAGCTTCGGTCGGTGCACTGCTGTAAAACAAGGAGGTGCTACCAAAGAGGGTTTCATAGCAGTTTGATATGTTTTGAAAACTTGAACGTTAACTCTACTGCATTCTACCAGAGACAAAAATAATCCATCGAAGATGGGTTTTAACTACTGTTACCTTCTAGTTCTGATAATGGTATTGAAGGAAGACGTCCCCCGGTTATGCTACTTACATTTCCCCGCGCTCTCTGTCGCCGGTCATTCACGTGAAACCGACAACCACAAAAAGGCTCAAAATGAACCCCTAGCATGCGCTGCTTTCGGACAGGACAGTTCTAAGAATCTCGCCCCAGGAACGAGCCTCCCCTATCGGGGAACCTTTTAGCTTTGCATTCCCTCAGGGAGTGAGGGACCACACCAGCGACCAGTGTGATGCAGATATCTGCGGCGTGCACCTAAAGCGTCACACCCCAAAACAAACCAGCGGCGAGAAGCAGAGGAAGACGACACGGACAACATGGAGAGCCGGGTGCATCGTAGGCAAAAAAATCAAACAGGTTGAAGTGTTTTTATCTTCTCCCTGCACTCGTTCGCCGTGTGAAAAACCATGTTGTTAGCTAACTCTGCACTCATTTTAGAGAAAATGTCGATGTTCCTCTGCGAGCCCTGGAAACCCCTCAGTGGTGGAGCAGGCCAGAAGAGCTTGGACCTCTTCGTCGCTCCATTTCTCGCTGGCTCTGCCCATTTTGTGGCAAGAAAAACAATGGTTTTTTCTCGCGACATTGATCATTGGATCCTTTTCCATTATCAGCCTCAGAAGCGGCAGGTAAACGCACAACAAAGGCCACGATGGCCCCGATCGTGGGGCCTCTGTTTATATTGGCCCTTGTGTGTGTTTTCGAGCGGTCAGCCGGGGGACTCCAGGCCAACACCCCAAGAGCCCTAACAATTTAAGCATGATGCTTTATAAGAATCCAAATTGTACTGTTTTTGCATTTGTACAGGAACTATGTGGAATACTGAGCCTTAATCCAGCCGAGGATTATAATCCCCATCACGGTCACTATTCGATTTTGCAAGTTTTAACTCGGACTCGATCGCGAGCTCACGATCGTGTTTCGTGGCTAGCTACTTTAGCCGGGGGACGCAGTTTGCTAGCTAGCATTGTGCAATGTGTGTTCTCTGTACATAGCGTGCACTGCCAATTATAAAATGCTTACATTATAGATGAATATATGTTCCATTTGGGAAACAGGAAGTGAAAGGGACTTAGGAACCTTTATTTCTCAGTGTACTACATAATCATTTAAACGATGGAGGAAAAAAAGGCGTGCCAGGCTGGGAATTAAGCCCCTCCCCCTTTTTGTGGTTTCCCACTGGTTTTGTCCCAAGCCTGAAAAGGTCATCAAGTTGATGTTATTAATCAGTCAACTTTGCTTACAGCATATTTTTTTAATAGAGCGCTGATGATGTCTGTAAATATTTGCGCACTTTTTTGATTTTAAATGATTTTGAGAAGCTCCAGAACTTGCCGCCCCCCCCAGGGACTTCTTCTCCTTCTTGTTATTATTGGATGTCAGGTTTCTGCTGCAAATAAAGGTACTGAGAGATGGAAAGTAACAACTCCTGTTTCTTTTTTTGTTTCATATCTTTAGCCAGTTGGTTGCAGGATGTGTGTGTGTGTGTGGGTGTGTGTGTTTGTGTGTGTGTTTAAGCACATATGCAGGCTTAACCACCCAGTTGGTTGAGGTTCTATCAACTCCAGCGGTGTGTGTGTGTGTGTGTGTTTGTGTGTGTGTGTGTGTGTGTTTAAGCACATATGCCCAACAGCCAAATACTGCATGTGTGTTTGTGTATATATACAGTATATTTATGTGTGTCTGTATGTGGTAAAAAAGCTGGAAAATGCAGAAAATTGAACTTTAAGTCAGAAACTCCGATCCAGTTAATTTGCTGCGTCTGAAACCTAATTTACCGCAGAGTCGTCATACGTGGACCTGATTCTGCGGTGTCATGTTTGCAGATGGCGGCGGCGCAGCGGTTAGCGCTTCCACCTCGCAGCAAGAAGGTCCCTGGTTGGATTCCCACTCTTTGTGTGGGGTCTCCGTGTTCTCCCTGCGTCCATGCGGGTGTTCCTCGGGGTTCCCCGCGTTCTTCCAGCGGTCCAAAAACATGCAGGAGGTTCATTGGAGACCCTGAACTGCCCAGACGTGTGAATGAGTGGTTGTTTGTCACGATGTGATGTTTGAATGACAGGGTGAATGGTTGTATGTCTTCATGCGTGATCTTCTGGGGGCCGGTCAGGGTGAACCTCTCGCCCAATGACAGCTGGGATAGCACCCCCCCCCCCGTCGATTAGTGCAGGTTTAGCGGAATAGATAATTACTCAAGGCTCAAGAGCTTTGATTGTCAGAATGCAAGCATTACCAGAATTTGCATGGACACAGCAGAATAAAAAACAGATTCGAGTAGATGGTGGCAGTGGAAAAAAATGGATGATCGGCGGCCAAAATAAAAATAAAACTGGGGGGAATGTGGTGGATCAAGTGCAGATGTCGACTCAGTGGAGAAAGCCGTCACTCAGCCTGGATGTTCCTGGACTGCTCTCCCGATGGAGGCGGTACAAACCCACCGTTGCCCGGAGGGCTGGACGCCGTCTGGAAGGAGGCGGCACACAATGTCCACTCCACCCTTCACACTGAGGCAGAGGATGCTCTCTGTCTGTCTGTGGAGGTTCTCAGTCATCCAGGTCACGGTGAATTCTTCTCGATATCTTGTCATGGCGACCGCACCTTCTTCAGTAAACTGAAAGTCGTGAGGAAATCTGAAGAACCTCACTGGAGTCGCAGCGCATTCCCGTCACCTTGCTCGTAAAGTGTAAGCTGGTCGTCTTAGGTCTTTGCGCGGTCGTACCTCAGTCTTCGCCCAGCCTTGGACGAAACAGGAAACCTGGTAGACCAACAATCACCAGAGCGGTCTTGGCGGCAGAGAGGATATTTGTCTGCTGTATGGATGAATGAGAACGGCGAAGGAGGTGAGGAGCGTCCAGAACGAGGAGCGGACGGTGGAGCTGTGGACAGAACAGCCCGGCTTGAGCCATGTCGACTCTAACGTGTCACCGCCGAGGGGAGAGGGGAAAGCTGTGGAGTAAAATAGAGGCTCTGTAGATGCCCGGAGAAGATGTTGCATGGTGGAAAGAATCTAGTTGTAGTTTTCCACGAGTCTTTTTCGTCTTTAGACGTAAGATCCATAGTCGGTCTCAGCCGGAGCAGAGATGAAGATGTGGAGGTGAAGGAAACAAGTCCACTAGAAAGGGACGGCTGGTGTTCAGGACTGAGATGGTTTGGATGTGGACAGAGGAGGGATGGTGAGATTGGAGACCTGGGTACCGGTATCGGAACCGGTCCGCGGGTCATTTGGTAGCATTCCGCAAAAAAAAAATCTTTCTTGATACAAAATTATAGCTTTTTCATTCCACCTTCCGGATGTTATTTTGAAAAACGCCATTTCACACATGAGCTAACACAAGCTAGCCCATGACAGACACAAGGAGCCAGAAGCCAGAGTCTCCGGAGATCTTCTTCGGGAGGAAACGAGCGAACGGTGGGACGGCAGAGGCGTCGCAGACTGCCAGCAGAAAGAAAGCTGCAGTTCAAAGGTAGTATCAAGAGTCCGGCCGAAGTTACGGGGTCA
>CAAKHD010008669.1:14835-50945 GCA_901007705.1 Fistularia tabacaria | reverse complement strand
GAGATAGGGTGGTGGGGTGAGAAGGGGCTGTCCTTAGAAGCTGCTGGTGGGCGGGGGAGGGGGGTGAATGGGGGGAGGCAAGGTGTTGGAGGTGGGAAGAAGAGCCTAAAGCAGGGGTGTGAGAGGGTGAGGAGGTGGGGGATGGGGGCCCACGTGTACCGTGGGAGGTTCACCATTGTCTCAAACCTATTGAAGAAAATTTTGAGCACCGCAGCAAATTCAGGGACACCTTTTGCTCCAGGTGTGGTTTTCCCACAGCCTATCCTCTTCCTCACCTCCCTCCAAACCTCTTTGTCTTGTTCTGTTCTATTTTGGACTCAACCTTATCATGAAAGTTGAGTTTTACCTCCCTCGGCTTCCTCCTCAGCTCCCTCTTGATAGCCCCGAGGGTCTGCTGGTCCTTAGCCATGAAGGCTCTCTTTTTCCTGTTGAGAAGGCCCTCGATGTTCTTGTCGATCCAAGGCTTGTTGTTATTGAAACAACAGACCTTTTCGATGGGACTATGTTGTCCTCACAGAATTTGATGTAGTCCATAGTACAACGAGAGAGGCCCTCAATGTCATCGCCGAAGTCCTTTTGAAAAAGACTCTAGTCAGTGACATTGAAGCACTCCTGCAATGCCTCCTCTGTGGCTGTGGGCCAGTTCTTCACAGACCTGGTGCTGGCCACATGCTGCTTCACTCACGGTGTGTAGGTGATGTCCAGGAGTACTAGGTTCTGGCCCGAGTTGCCCAGAGGAGGGAGAGGGGAAGAGTTTTAAGCATCCCTCACATTTGCATACGGGAGGACGGGAGTGAGAGGGAGGTGGTTGAAGTCCCCACTGATCAGGATTTGAGCACGGTGGTGGTGAGTCTGCAGATCCACGATCGCCGAGTGGATGACGTCACTGGCACTGGCTGCGGCCACGAGTACAAGGATGGAATGTGAAAACTCACACGGAAAGTAGTAGGGGCAAAGTCCTACCGCCATGAGCTCCACATCCAGGGTGCAGTAGATGGCAAGCCTTCCTCCTCTCTTCTTGCCACTCTGCCTCCCCCGGTCCGTCTGTATCAGCCTGAAGCCGAGCAGATCGATGGCGCTGTCCGGTGTGTTCACCTGTAGCCAGGTCTCTGTGAAGCACAGCATGCCACATTCCCTGAAGACATGCTGGCGACGAGGGCTGATAGTTCATCTGATTTGTTGGCCAGCAACCTCATGTTCCCCATGATGACCGATGGCAGGAAAGGCTTGCATGTCCTGTCTCTCTCGGTCCGCTCCCTCACCTTTGCGCCGGCTTTCCACCCCTGGCGGGTGCTCCTCCACAGCTCCTCATGGATGCGCATAGCAGGGGGTCAGACTCCTTTCTTTATTTGGAGAAGTTCCTCCTCGGTGTATGTGATCATTTTTCTCTAGTTTTGCTAGGAGAAATACAGTATGTGGCAAACAACATAATACGCTGGAAAAAACAGTGTCTAGTCCCACACGCAAAAGAGGAGTGGATAGATAAATGAATAAATCAAGGAAGAGAAGAAAGAGGTAAAATTATTTGGAGCTGCTGCAACAGGCTGCCTTCTTCCAGCGCCAACTTGGAAAAAAAAAAGGAAAGTTCTCTTGCTCTCAATAAATACGGATAAGTCTGTCAAATCAGAGTGGGCATTTCCACAGAGGAGGTTTTCAAATTATATAAATACAAAGAGTCTTTTTTACCTCTGTTAACACTATCTGACTAAAGTTTTGTTCATTTATGGGACTTTTGCTTTAATGTACGATTGTAGGAATATTTTTGTGCGTAGTTTTGCTGAGCTACACCCCAGAGGCCTCATATGTTAAATTTTTGAGTTTGCGTAAGTGATTTCTATCACCTGGCAGTATAATATACCACCCTGGCATTCAGACCAACACTGACTTTTCCCCCCGTATTCATATAATAGGCCAGTAGCCGGGGGTCCCTTTGGTACGGTCGGCCGGTTCCTAAAGCAGACAGCAGTGTGATGATTATTTATCCAGGCATATCAGTATCATCATCATCATATTGGTGGGGATTTTTTTGGACTATGATAATAAATGGAAACCAGTAGTGAAGATAGGATGGATTATGCAGTCAAGTCACAAGACCAATGGGAGCAAATAGCTTCTTTAAAGAGTTTACAAAATGAGTGTGAAGTTAAACAGCATTCATCAGAAAAAATCAAGTTTGAATGGGTTACATACATCTTTTTTTTCTGAAAGTTTTTCTTTTTATTCACTGTTTTGTTGTACCAAACAACTGGACTATTGTGCAATATACAACATGTTCTCTCAAAATGCTACCTGCTCTGACAGCCAGAAAAGAAAAATATATGGGAATATCCATCATCAGTATTCTATCATTGTATTCACAACAGTAGAAAAAGGTCCATTAATTTATGTTGCCTCATTTTGAAATTATTTTTTTTTGGATACAGGTGTGACCGCATCTTCTTGTCAAAGGGAATATTTAACGAGAAAATTATGATCATTGTAATGATCACCTTTCATAATTTATTGATTATTTTACACATCGATAATGCAATGTAAGAACGTCCCCCCGAGCCTTGTTGCATTTAACTAAAGCGCTGCATTGCTGTTTTATTCATTCAGTTTGACAGGGGTTGTATGAGTCCACATCACCAAGCAGTATTGAAGTAGCTTTTAATTAGTATTGCCTGTTTGCTTCTGAGCCTGGGAGGCTTCATTCCAGTTATCATTTGAAATGTTTTCTTTTAAATCCTTCCCCCATGCATTGGATGTGAATACTAAGGTCTCATTCAAGCCAGATGTAAAAACTGTTATATATTGATTAAACCAGTCCTTTGATATCACACTTCTTTTGTACAGTTTATTATAAAGACAAAAAAGTAGAGAATGATTAATGACTTCACATAAAAAACTAAACTACTCAATTGCAGGTATTTTAAAATGTATATTTCAGGGGATTCCAGAGAGCTAATCTTCAAAATCATTCGAATCTTAACTACAGTGTTCAGATATCTGACATTGGGGAGACATTTTCATTGACAGCTTTTCAGCCAAAATTGCAAAATTTTATTGAGTTGTTTCTTTTTAACTAATAATCAATGAATTGTAAAATTGCATTGTAAGATCATTTGCATTATGTAAAGATGATCATAAATGAACAAAGGAATAATGTCTTTTTCAGCCATGGTATCCTCAGCATGACATGCTTTGCTAATGATACTAACCAGCTGTTGACATCAGCATAAGCTAAACCAAACACGCCACCATTTCAATTTCATACTTAACACAAATGCTTTACTGGCTTCCTGCACCAACCAACAACTAAATTGTACAGGAAATGCTAATGCCAGTGCTGGGACCACAATACTATAGACTATGTAATTTTGAGTTGTCAAAATATAATGTTGCATAAAGAATTTTCCTGTAACAACATGGGGATTCATAACAAAATGTAGTTGCTGGTTCAAATAACCTACAGCTACTTGCATAGACAGTAAAACTCCAGTAGGTTTCCCTGTATTCATACATTCATTCATTATCTGTACCAGTAATCCTGGGTCAGGGGGGGCTGGAGCCTCTTCCTGCTGTCACTGCTGTCTCACTATATATCTATGTTGAGTCTTTTTCCTTTTAGGTTCAAAAATAAGGATAAATTACCAAACGAAACAAGTAAGGACAAATCATGAAACATGATCAGGAAACAGTGATGAGTGTCTGTGTCTTAATTGCCATCTAAAGCACAGCACTAAAAACTGCGTTCATAGTATTCATTTCCCTGGAAAGATTTTCCTGAAAAAGGAACAAAATTTCTTTTTACACGTGGCAAATGCACATGGAAAATCCAGGCTTTTAAAAATAACTATGAAGTACGCTGTGTTTGGAAACGTACATGGTATAAAGTTCTTCCACGCTAATATATGTGGGCATTTTTGTCTGTGGAGTCTATTGGGATTGGCAAGTGGTAAGAGCAAATGAGAACTGAAAAAGCCCACTTAAAGGATAATAGAGTCAGAATGTTTTGTTATGGATTATGGGGTACCATTCGGTACTATAAATGAACATGCCTTAAATTACAATTCTAAAACTTCTTTGTTGAGATATTTCACATTTTCCACCATCTATTTAATCTGGGTTAGGGTTAGGATTGTTGCAGTGCATTCTTTGTGGACTATTTTTTCAAATTGTTTTCATGTTCTATTGAATATCATGTGTAAGATTGTTTCATAACTATGAGCATGAATATCTCATAGTTTTGTGGTCAACCTGCTGCGGTCAACATCGACAAAGAAATAGATGAATAAAGGGTTAGATCACACAACCGGTCCAATAGGCCCATTCCCGAAACCAGCCCAAATCGCTCCCCTTGCCTGCCAAAAGCTAAGCCATAACTAAAAAGAAAACCAAAGAGGCACTTCATGAAAGTGACTATCATCTATCTCCTGATTCACGCACAAGAGCTCCTTTTTGACTAATTTTCAGTGTTGATGCTGTGAACCCGATGTTTTTTCACGCACAGCCCAAATGCTGTGAGTGTTATAATCAAGGGCGCCAAGCACAACGTAATGTGGCCAAAGAGGATATGAAATAGAGCCAAGACATACATAAGGCAGACCAAATCTAATTAACGTCTATTAAAAGTTAAGGAGGGGGAAATGGCCGGGTTAATTTATGCTACTGTGATCTCCCAGCCTGATGGCACAAAAAAAAACATCCAGGCCTCTGGCCTCCATATTGAGTCTGTCACGGCATTCTGCTTTGTGTACCGCTGAAACTATGTGCAGAGGGAACGCGCGGGGGATGCAGCAAACATGACCATATGTTCTCAGACAATCGGCACCTCAGTCATCCGTCATTGTCTCATCGCAGAAAGGAGCGACTGGTTCAGGCAACATATTGAAGAAACATAATCACACAGACACCTGATGACCAAAATGCAGCTTTCAGACTCTCATTACATCCACTCTCTGCTATTGTGAGAATCAGAAATGTCTGCAACCTGTTTCTCAGTACACTCTGACCCAGCTAGCCATGATGACCCATCTGTGGTCCTTCTAACCTTTAACCTTTTGGAGACGTCAATACAGGTCAGGCTTCTCAAGTTTTGCTATTGATTCAGATAAATAGGTGTCTGTTTCATTCTCACAAAAAGTGAAAAAATCCACCTGCTTTAGCTTCTAGTCCACAACATGCCATGACAGCCTTTCCTTAATAAATATACAGAAAAAGGAAATATAAGAACGCAACATATCACACACAACAAACACAAAATGGCTTTACAACAATCAAAAGAGGTGAATGTACTGAAAAATCCAGCAGCCAGAAAGTAAGAAAAAACCTCAAGGTTTTTCTCTTGACTTGGATCACATACATTTTGTTTTCTCTATCACCTCTTTGACACTGCTCTTCTTAGCCTTAATTACAGTTTACAGTGAAAGGGTAATCACTTGTGAAGCAGGGCGTGTTATTTTCTTGCCCTGAGTGTGAATCCTAAGCAGACCAATTGCCAGGGCTATGGCTCCTTCTCTCCACTGGCTGAATCCTAATGGCTTGATGGTGAGAGGAAAGCGCAGGGAGCAAGAGAGGCTGACAGCAGAGCTTGACATGGGCATTAAATCATGCCCCGAGGAATCCTCCATCCACCGGCTCCTGACAGCCACGCTGTCATCACGGCCAGGCCACTTCCTATGCCTCTTGACAACACTGGAGCAGAATTAGTCAGACCATCAGATGTAAATTGGTGCTGTTCAAGGATGATAATGAGCACCTAGATACATGTCGGTGTCACTGACAGGACGGCATCATGATTGGCTGTCCCTAACACTGCTCATTTGCGTCTAATGGTATTCAGGCCAGGTAGGGGCCGGAGGTGGGAGCAGGGATGGACAGGGTGAAAGTTTCCCGGTGTGGTCAGTTTGTTTTCTATCACATTTCTGTGTGTGTTTGTCTCTGAAGGACCCTGTAGCTAGAGAGGAGGGATCTGACACAGGGTCCAAGCCATCACTATATTCAGCTTTCCACTTTGTGACATGCTGTCTCTCCAGCACGGCTATCAAATGTAAAACTCTCATACTGTCTTTTAAGTTTATACATCTGATTGAAATAAATATTTAAATATAAATCAATACATATCATTATTACTAACACATTGTTATACTCTCCATGTCAGCATTTTGTAGACTACTAGTGATATTTTATGCTTTTGTGAGTAAAGTAAAATACATTTTGGAGTTCGCTTTTATCAATTTCAATGTTTTATCGTTTAATTTAGTTCCAAAATGTTTGTTCTTATTTTGAATGGTTAAAAGTCTGATATGATTAGACTGTGGAATTCAGAGTGTAACACATTTCTCCTTTAAGTCATATACAATACGCAAACATTACCGTTAGAAATGCAGCGATAACTTCACTCATTGATCAAATAAAAAACATTTTTACTTGCATAACAATTTGCACTCACACATAAAAACAATAAGGATGATTATACCTGATAGAAATTGGACACAAAAATGGTTACTGATTTTATGGTTTACATCTGTTTTATGGTCATTAACTTTTAATTAATTATTATACAGTACAGGCAAGTAGAAAACAAATTATAAAACTGGAACAAGACGTGTCATTGACAATCAGGATGTTTCCATTGAAGTATATTGAGAGTTACATAAATCTCCTAATCCCCCATGAACCGGCATGGACCACAGCTCTCACTGTTTAGGTCTCACTTGGGGTTGGTTAGGGATATTGTGCCTGCCACTTTAATATTTCAGTCTTACTATTATATATTACTATTACCCCAGTAATAGTACAGTCCCCATTGAGAGACATTTACTTCATGTTCAAGGATGAAGCTCAGAGCTTGCAATACTTATTTAAGTCTTTCTTATGCATGACAGGTTGGGAAGTATGCATTTTTTAAAAGAGCACAAGGTCAGGTCTGAAGAGGGAATAAAGCTTGTATTGTGTAGGGAGAAGATGATTTGCCATATAAGACATCAGGGGCTCTGGAGTAATGCAAAGTCAATGTTACAAGTAATGTTCGTAAAGTTCGTTGAATTAAGTAAAGTGATGCATCACTGTTTAAACTTTAACAAGGAATGAGTAATACAAACCCCAGACCTTTTAAAAAGGCACCAGTCCAAGAATGTTATGAGTGTGAAGCCATACTGAGCCCATTCCAAAATGTTCCAGTTCATTCAGTAAAAGGCTTGGCTCCTTCGTTTTCTCCCTCCGAGGGCAGTATGTATTCATGCAGCAGGTACGGATTGCTAACATAATGCAGCAATAGTTTGCCACTGTGCCATTTTGCCTGCCCATGTTGAGGATGAGCCAGCCAGAGCCTGGCCCAGATGCATATATTTCCCATAATGAGGCAGGTGGCCTCGACAGACGCTCCGTTGTGAGAGTAACACCGTGAACACCGCAGCTCTGGGCATCTGACTGACAGATAGTGCCAGTGCCTCCTTACATTCTCTCTCTCTCTCTCTCTCTCTGTCTCTCTCTCTCTCTCTCTCTCTCTCTCTCTCCCTCTCTCTCCCTCCCTCTCTGCTTTCTCTGTCCCTCTCTTTCAGTCCCTTCCGCCTCTCCTCTCTCTCACTTCCATGTGTTCAGTTTCTGTTTCATTATTTGCGTGCGTGTGTGTGCGTGTCTTTGTTTCTCTGTGGGGTTCGTGTAAATTCCTTCGCTTCATGGCAATTTCAAATGAAGATAGCTGAAGGTCATTAATGAACTGCCGCTGCTATAACAGGGTAAAACTCACTGTAATTAAAAATGAATAAATAATTGATTATGTATATTTTCTTGTAATTGACTCCTCATTACCCTTCTACAAGCTGAATGCTAATTGGAGCTGGGAGTTAATTATCATATCCGTATGAAGTTAGCAGTAAATCCAAAGAGATGTTGAAGATGAAGTACGAAGGTTCCCATCAAGGCTATTTCTACAAAAACCAAGGTCAATCCCCCACCACTCCCCTCGCCGAAAAAAATTACCAGAAAAAAAGGGAGGTGTGGTCAGAACACGGACGGATACAAAATTCCCCGCCAGCCACCTAATTGAAAGTATTTAGCAAACTAGCATAGGAAGTGGTAAATGGCAAGGATTAAGCCAGAGGCCCGAAGCAAGAAGATCTATTAACAAGGATTCCCGAAGGCCTAACTAAAGACTCAAGATTAAGGCTCGGATCTGAATGTACATCCAGCAGGAGAAGCTGCTAGCTGTGGAAGAAAAAAAAAGAATCAAACATTTAGAAATAAAAAAGATGTTTACGAGCCACATTTAGTCCAACTGATCGATGGCCAGTCACAGGCATATTGCATGTAACTGGAGCTATTCAGCTTAGAATGAAAATCTGAATCTTAATACTTAATACGTGTGTGTGTGTGTGTGTGTGTGTGTGTGTGTGTGTGTGTGTGTGTGTGTGTGTGTGTGTGTGCGTGTGTGTGTGTGTGTGCGTATGTGTGTATGTGTGTATGTGTGTGCGTATGTGTGTGCGTATTTTTCACAACAGCCCTGGGACAGCTGTTCGAGCACTTCTGGGGAGAATTTTGGTTTGTTGAAACCTGTGTGATTGAAATAGCTTTCAAGGATGGTAGAACTGTTTAAAACATCAATTACAACTTGGACAGTGATGCAGAAATAGTTTCAAGTGGTGGCTGAAAAAAAACAGTGGACCAAGTAAATCCAATTCAAAATTATTTTGCTGGCACTTTTTCATCTCCTGTCATTCATTCCCTTAAAAAAACAGTTTTGATTGAAAAATTTTAAATGTGCTGCTTGAAACAGCGGTACAGTATCATACGATAGCAAACAACATATTTTCCTCCCTTGTTTTCGGATGCATTGTTTTTTCGCCTTTGAATGCTCTTTCCCAAGTGTCCTCCTGCTGTTTTCTGCATGTTTAATGTATCAGTCACTCAGGTTTGGAGTGACTGGTACTGCATTTTCTTTGAGAAGGGAAAAGCTCTCTGTTATCAGACCGCTGCGCCAGGTGAAAGTGAAATTGACACATCTTTCGATACATGAAGGAAGTATGTTATTGGAAGAGACATCTTTTATTTTCCTGAACTTTACATCGCATAGATCTCGACCGATCCCTCTGATCTGAATTCCTCTGTGGATAAAGGGGAGGAGAGGGCTGCACATGTATGTCTGTATTAAATAAATAAATCTAGAGACAAATCGATCAACGCAGAAGAGTAGAACTTTGGCAGGAAAACTAGAGAAAAATAAAGATTTCGAAGGAAGCGGCCCAATAAGAAGACTTTGAGCAAACTGCTGCTGCATGAATCACATGCAGAAAGTTCAGAGTTCAAACTATGAGCGGAGGTGAGTTTTGTATTATTCAGTATTTGCTTACGACTTGGAGGAAGATTTTAAGAATCAGATCAAACAAAGACTTGGAGAAAACTAAAATATTAACAGAATCAAGGAAAAGAAAAATTCAGAAGAAAGGCCTAGAGAGGATGTGGAAACAAGAAAATGATATTCCTCTGTCACACATGTATATACTTGCCATTCATATTCTGAATGAATAATGTCAAAGCACAAAAATGAAAAACGGTACTTGCGTCAGAAAACCCCTTCCTTAATGCACAGCAACCTGGGGCCACACGATAGCTAATTCTCTGTCAGCGCCCCGGGCTCCGGAGCCAAACTGGCAAGCCTGGATCAGGGTCTGGCCCCACTGTAGGCCAGGCAGGTCAACTGGACAGGAAGTGACAGCACACTGTTCCTGGAACAGTGATGCCAAACACGGGTTTACAAACCAGGACGTTTGAACATAATTAAATTCGGAAAAGCGCATCGCTACTGGACTGCGTCAGAGATATGTTTTCTGGCCCTGATTATACTTGCCTGAATGTGTCCTCTCCAGCCGAGTGAGCAGGGTCTGGTGTTTTTTTTTTCTCGAACTAGTCAAATACATTTACACATAGACCAGGATCTTTTAACTTGAGCGCAATTTGGGTTTGTTCAAGGCCTCAACACACCGTCACACTGTTTCACACAAACACACACGACAGCCTTCCTGGGCTCTTATTCCCTTGCAGACGTTCATACCTTTGTTGGAGTATTCATAACCACTGAGAGATGCCAAACTGGGCTGAAGCTAAAATGCTGATACAGTAGAAACCCGTGCTCTCCCTTTAATGAGTACACACACGCATGCACACACACTTTCCACTTGCTTGGCTATTAGGCACCAAGAACAGGAGGAAAACTATTTGAAAGTGAATTTTAGATATCCGGTCGCTCCCTTTGCCTGGGAGTGTCAGGTGAGCAAAGGTGCAAGCAATGCAGGCACGCACTCACACACACATACACCAGATACAGACACACACACACACACCTCGTACACCTCACTGTTTCGACTCCAGTTGCTCTAGCACACAGCATGGATGATCAAAAGAGGCCAACGGCTGCCGACCATTATGCCAATGACACTTTGAGTAAGAGTCCAGAGAGCATAGCGACATGACAGCCATTAGGGATTGAAAGTGGGACTTTAAAGGAAGGCTGAAGGATAACTGTCAGTGCAGAATCAAAGGCAGAAAGTGAAATCTTCATAATGTATTGCACTGAAAAAAATCCTGCTCTGGCTGTCTCTCTCAACATCTCGCTCAAAAACTATCCCATACACAACCTAGCCATTCAATTCCCATGGAGACATGAAATAGCGCAGAACAAAGGGTTGATGAAGAAAGTTCTGAGACTGGCACGCTGTAAATGAAAGTGAACAGCGGTGTGAGCCATTGTGCGGGTGGTAGACAGATCATTAACGACTGGACTGGGTTACACTTAGAGCATAGGACTGCTTGCTAGGGACTCACTGCACCTCAGTTTCCCTCAGCTCAGATCCCGCCGACAAACGGATGAACCAGTATGGCGGCACAATTACAGCTAATGGATCGCTCTCTATGACAGAGACAAAGTTTCTCCAAAAGTGCCAGAAGACCCCTGATTACCAGGGGAGAAAAAAAAATCAGCTTTATGTGTAAAATCTACGACAAATAGCAAAAAAAAAATATATATAACTCCATGTTTTTCTGACTTTGATCCATCCACTCATAGCTGAAATTGACAAAACAGAGGGCAGCATAGTTTTAGTACTGAAATCAAGGCCCTGTGTTGGCACTGACCGAACACTCTGCCGCTCTCTCCGCTTGGCAGAAAACTGCCTCTAATGTGTCTCTCTGTCGCATAATCAAGGATTTCACACTAAATCTTTGATCTGCGAGAACCCTCTCTGATGGGAGAACCCTCCAACCGCTACCACACGCACACAGTACACACACCCTCTCGGATCTCTGATCTGCCTCCAATTAATGATGTCAAATGAGTGTGTTTACAGGCTCATTAGATTACTGCTGGAGAAGTAGAGCACCGCCCTGCAATGCACACACAAACACAGACACGCACACACACACACACACACACACACACACACACACACACACACACACACACACACACACATACATGCACATAGGCACACCAGGACCAAGGCTTTCTCTGTCTTGACACAGCCCCTGGAGGGAAGCCTGATGGCAAATCACCAAAGCACTATTGCCACCACAGGCCTATCTGTGGCTGCGTTTGGTAACAGAGCCACGATGGCATGCTTCCACACATACACTTGCAAACACACTCTCTACACACACTCAGTGTCCTACCCAGCTGGACCAGTTTCGAGGCTGTTCAGGGCCAGTTACAGTGCAGCCAAGTAAATCCCCTGAAGGGTTCCAACAGCCTAGAGACCCATACTTTGGCCAAAGCCTGGGGACACATTGACAGGTGTATGAATCATATCATCAAAACAAAAAGGGAATAAATTCATGGTGTGTGTATGGTATAAGCAGGCGATTCGTGGAATACAAAGAAGCAGATACCAACAATTCTGCGTAGCAGTTCTTCATATTTCATTTATAAACCATTCTGATCTTTATTCACATCATTTTTTTGCATGTAAAGCAGCTTGCCCCTTTACAAAAAAAAAAAAAATCCGCGATCACCAAGTGGATTGGGGGAGTGTACGTCTCCACTGCACTCTGTTGGGTTGGAGGTGAGCCTCAACCCCCAACTGAGAGCACTGCGGGCCCACACTCTCTCCTCAACGCTTGCCCAGGGGCTCGGGCCTCCGCTCCTACCAGCAGTAATTATGACACTAATGAGATGAGTGTGAATCAGAGGGTTACACGTGGACAGGAAGATAGCTTTGACACAGTACTTCAATTACAGAATAGTCTGTCTTTGTACAGCCCAAAGACGAAAGGGCTTGAGAAGAGTTAAGAGGATGAGAGATAGAGGGGAGGAGGTGAGCATGGGGCGGGAGGGTGGTAAGGGGGGTTGCAGATACAGCCTCTGTAATTCATATTTGATATCTGTAACTGTGTTTCACAGTAAGTAGCTGGCCAGGAGTGACGTAATCGCCTCCTAAATTGGCTGGTAATGTAAAAATCGGGTTCGGAAAAAATCTCCCATTGAAATAACGCCCAAGTGAATTTGCCAAGTGTGCAAACTAGACAATAAACTCTATTAGCAAATCGTTATCTGTTGTGGGCAGGGCATGTTCCTCTGAATGCATTGTGAGTTCGGTAGTTTCCATCTGCCCTGCATATCCTTACAGTGTGCAAGACTCTGTGACCTCATCCAAAGTGACGCGGCAAAGAGCGCTGGCTCAGCAAACACTGTACTCACACACCCGGAGGAAAATACTCAACACACAGCCTCCCACACAGAGGCGTGACAAGTGAAAAATATGACACTGACAGTGACAAATACCTCTCTTTTGGGGTAACACACTCAAGCGGGCTTCACTTAAAGATGTGCAAAAATGTCACACATCGACACACATGCTGAATATACACATACACGCACACCAAGCAAGTGCATCATTATTCTATTTAGATTTAGCAGCACCACTAGCTACTTCCCCCACTGGGAATTTTTTTCACATACACATACATTTCCTGCTCCTTTCAATGAGCCCCCTCCAAAAAAAAATGTTCCCCATTCTGTTGAAGAGAAAAGTTACTGGTGGCAACAGTCATCTCAGGCTTGATCATATTAAAGCCACTCCAACCGAGGCGTTTTTCTGTATGTTTTAGCCTGGGTATCTTTTTTCGAATCCTCTGGTCCTCTCTTATCTCATTACACACACTTCAGGCTTTGTGGTTAAATTATGTATTAAGGTCAATGTCAAAACACGGAAGATGTGTAATCTGCAGGGAGTTTCCTTTTATTCATTATTACAGTGAAGGCTGAGCACAACTGTCAGCCAGCCACGGTTGTGCTCAGCATGGAAGCTTATGTGCCCAGCGGGGCCCCACCAAGCCTCTCTCCCTTGCTCTCCTCTCCCCCTACACCACCTCTCCCTTGGTTTCCCCCCGCCACCACCCTCTTCATCCTTCTCCCCTTCTTCCTCCTCCCGGATGGACCCATGATAGATTTACCCAGCTAACCCGTCTCACTCTGGGATCTCCCTCTTCTTACAGCGGCAATCTGAGAGCTGTCAAGGGTTTCTATATGCCGTGTCATAAATCTGAAGCAGGAGAATGTGCACGCTGGAGACTGAAGGGAGAGAAGAGGTAGAGAAGGGGATCAGGGAGAGAGAGGGGGGTATGTTGAGGAGAATGAGGGTGTCAAGCCATCTACTTGTAGCTTTAGGACTTTGTGTAATCGGGAATCTTGTCAGGATACAGTGAGACTATGCGAGGCACTCCAGCTCCTCATCCCATGTGTACTTGTACATGAGTGAATGAGAGTAAGGAAAAACAGAAGATTGAAAGCTATAAAGGCAGTCTTGCGCCGTCTTATACCCTTTGTTTAAATCTAAGGTAAACTAACCTTAGGTGTTGACAGGACAAGCTATCATCTCCTTCAGTTCTACCTTCCTCGGAGGGATTTGAATCTGGGGGGTTTGTACCTGCTTCTTGCAAAAATGCTCAACACTTGACCCCATGTTTTCTCAGTTGCTGTCAGTCAATGTCAAAGCCCCTTCTCCGCAGTAGATCGTTGACAGCTGTTGCATGGACAGCCTCTAAGATGTGCAGGACCCTTGAACCTCACCAGGATTGCAGATCTTTTCCTTTGCTGGCTCAGGGGGGCAGGAAACACTATGATAAATCTGGTCCAGCGTTGTTCCGCCAGTGTAATTATCTTCTGATTAGATTAATTCAGTTAGACCTCGGCTGCATTTACAATACTAACAGCATTCCTGGGAGGTGACCACTCTGTCATGTTAACCATTACACAATTATGTCTGTAAGTGATAATAACTGCTGTTATTATCGACCATGTAACATGCAAGGAGCCATAAATGAGGAGAGGAAGAGAAGAGAGGAGAAGAGAGGAGAGCATAGGACAGGATAGGAGAGGAGAGGAGATGAGATGAGAGGAGAGGAGAGCAGAGGGGAGGAAAAGATTTCAACCCCAAAAATGATACGGTTTTATACCATGTTCAACCCAAACCAAATATCATCAAAATTTACAACAGCATAAAAAGGAACATATTCTTACTGGCCACTTATCAAAGGCAAACCCAGCGCAGGCAGATAAGGCAGACAGGTTGTCTGTCCACAGGCATGTTAGCTGCAAAATGCCAGCAAAGTAACCGTCAGGCACAGCAAGCAGCCAGTGCTGCCCAAACATTAGAGAAAGGGCACAAAACAAACAAAGCAGACAACCAAGGTTATCCTGCAATTTTATGACTGATAGAGTGAGTGATGGAAAGGGGTTAAGGCACTCAGTGGCACCCAGACAATCAAGCATCGTTGCCAGGGTTGGTTTCATTTAAAAAAACACACAGCCTCTCTTGACCTTCTTTCTCTTCCTCTCGCTCCGCAGACCGTCTCCTGGTGGTTGCATCTCCTCTCTCAACGTCATGTGTTGAGCTTTAGGAAAATGCCTCCTGACTGGTGGGCCTAATTACTGGCTCTTCGCTGACCCACGCCGGGCCAAGGCCTCGTCAGAACACTGATTCAACATGAGCCCCGCACCGGCCAGCACCTCACACTAATGAATACTAATGAATAATTATCACTGGCTAGCTGGTGTGTCAGCCCACAACAGAGACACATGTTAACCCACCCGCTTGCAGAGCTGCGGAGCAGCCCCCTCAGTCAACACACTGGGCTGTGGAACATGGAAGTCTCCCCGAAGGAACCTAGTGGAAGAGTAGAAGCCCTCAAGGTTAAAAAACTGAGCAGACAGAAGCGTGCTGACCCCTGTAAGGACTATTTTGATTGTCAAGAGCTGTATAAGGATTTATGTACACTGTAAATGGGGCCGTGCTGTGGCAGAGGATTTCGGTTAACCAGATGCTAACAAAGTCTGAGCTTTTCGTTGCGTGTGATACAAAGACAAAGTTAGCTGAAAGGATGTGTAGAGTACAGAGTTAGGCAATGTAAACCTCAGCTCTGCGTAGCTCCAATCTCTCTGCACTAACCTTGAATACTGATTATATAATTTTGGCACTGGATGTGGTAAATCAAAGGGTTTGCAACTTGCAACCTAGAGCAGCCATCATCGAGTGCTTTAACAGCATGTGTAAAAAAATTAAAGTGGAAATGTCCACAAATAAACATAGGCTGATCATATTTTAGAGCATGACTTTCATTCCTGAGTAATAAATCATGCTTGACAACCCACACAGTGATAGCACTAAACACATTATTTAGCTAACATCCTAGTTTCACTCTGCAGCACTGTTAACTGTGCAACTAACTAACATTTGAAAGAGTTAGTTACATTAATATTGTTCTGTATTTTCTATTCTTAACACAATGCAATACTTTTCTGTATTTTGTGTTCTGAATATGATGCATAAATTAATTAATTAAAATATCCAATGACATAGTTAAAAAAATGTTTCAAGCCAGACCAATGAAATGTTAATTTGAAGTTGCTAAGTGAACTTGTCAGTGTGATTATTCATCTGGAGCCTGGCTCAACAGATGTTTTTAAAATAACAACCATATGTAATAGACCATATTACACCTTAAAGCAGCCTTCACAAGTAGGGGTGGAGGATTTTGAAAACATGAGTAAGCAAAATTTGAAATACCATTTACAAAGTATGTGGTAAAAGTTATTATCTGACATTCTGGGTTGCAGTACTATGTCTTTGATGGGCTGTCTTGTTCTTCTATACAGCTGGATGTGTAGCATTATCCAATGATCTTAACGGAATAACATTATTCATTCATTCGTTCATCTTCTCATTTGTTCATTTGTCAATGTTAATATACTTTTACTTGCCTGTTCATTAGCAAACAGTGTGAACTGGCGGATACTCAAGACTTATTGTTGGATTCTTAATGCCATTCCTTCTTACATAGATGTGACTTTGCAGTATTAATCGGCCTTTGGCAATTTCTCCATCATACATATTTTATGTGTATATATATTGTTAATTCCATTTCTACATTATTTCTGGAGTTCAAATGTTTCCTTCAGTTAAAAGTTACCATAAAACAGACTTGCTAGAAACATATTGCATTTGCCTACAGATAATTGATGTTGTGCTGCCTTGCTTATGATGTGTTAATTGATAGTTTACATTTGTTGTACAGCAACAGTGTGTAACATTATGGCATGCACAATTTGAAGCCCCAAAGTTTGAGTTATATACTGCAATGTTTGTCATTAAATTATTGATACACATTTATCCATACAATTATTGGTTTTCATGTGACTTTGAAAGAGATGATTGTACTGATAGATGAAAAAAAAATTGAGTGGCAGAGTTAGTTCAACAAATACAAAGCAGTAAAATGAGTTCACACCCCTAAAAAATTCTTAGTCTCGACATGTGGCAGCGATATTTGTACTGAACAGATTTTTGCATTATTTCACTTAGTTGTGGACACCTGGGTGCAAATGTGTTTTCTGATGCATGTGTTTGTGCACCAGTGTGTGTCTTTGTCTGTGTGTGTATCTGGGCTCAAGAGTGTCTTTCCCCGCCCGTGAGGAAATGTAAAACTTCTTGGTGTGTTATTTTTCTCCCTGCCGTTTTTTTCTTTTGATCTGTGTGTACATTATCTCCAGCTCTTTGAATTTCAATTTCACTGTCATGTAAGCTCTTTTCATCACAGCCGACTGTTGCAGCTATAATAATATTCAACTTTTAGGTCACAGTGGAATGCTAATTAGATTGCTATTTTAATTAATATGTCCCCACAGGTTTCCGTATCAAATCTGTTTTAACACTATGCCGTGCACTTTGAGTCAATAAATTACAATGAGCCCCAAAATAAGACCACTTCAAATAACAGAGGGTTTGAAGATGTACAGCAACAGCACTCATTTGAACTATGTTTACATAAATTGTCTATTGTTGTTAAATAAACTGAATAATATTAACTACATTGGGATGCATTTTAAAGTGTTACTATAACCCCTTTAAAAAATATGCTCCTATTTTCTTCACATAAATTCATTCATGAACTTGCTCACTAGATAGAAATATAAAAGCTTTATCTGTTATTTTCAAGGACAGTACAGTGTTAAATTTAAAAACATAGATAACGATCATGTCATATTACCCTATGCATGGTTGTGTGCACATGCGTGCGTGCATGCATGTGTGTGTGCGTATGTGTGTTTTGTTGTTGATGATGGCATTTAAAGACTTAAGAGCACTTCACTTTCTATCAGAGTGTCATTTGTCTGTCAGCATTTTTAACATTGTGTGTGTGTGTGTGTGTGTCAGTGTGTGTGTGTGTGTGTGTCATCCTCTGTCCTCAAATAGTGCTGTCCGGCTCAGGGTTCCCCATTTATCATGTTGAGAGGGAACAAAGCAGCCTGGAATATGAGCGCAGCTGTATTCTTCTCATAATCAAAGGTCATGCTGGGGATCAGTGTTCAAATTGCTTTGCTTTACTGAAGAGAGGCACACAGTAAAAAACAAGCAGTACAGACACATACAAATTAGTCGCCGTGCCAAAGTGATGCCATTATTTATATCCTGCCCTGTGCAGGTATTTTTCCACAACTTCTGTTGTTGCCAACATTACATGACACAAAACAATGTGCTGCTTTGTATTTGAAAATATTTTATTTCATAAATGAGGTATTTTCTTAATATTGTTTTTAAGTAAAATTTTGCCTCGTACAATCATTTCCATATTGTGTAGAGAAAATATAATGGGATGCAATTTAATCAGTCAAAAAGCAAGAAATAGCTTCTAGTCCAGGTCAAAATCATGGCAATGGAAACAGCCTGTTGGGCAGAAATAGTAATGTATAATATAATAATATATTCTCGTAATTGCCCCCAGGGGACAAATAAAGTTTTTTGAATTGATAATGAATGTATTAGTCCCTAATGCTTAAATCTTTTTAGAAAAGAAACAGATGAAATGGGTCATGTATTTCTTTGATAATTTACCGAATACAATAGTGTGTTGAAATAGAAAGGACATTCAAAGATTAGACAAAAAAAAAAAAACTTTGGTGATGTTGAGAGCATTAGACAGTAAATAAAATAAACCAGATTTTAAAGGACAGGTGAATAAATTAGTGTGTCAGAGTGCAGATGTATCTAAAAATCAATGGATGTGTTTGAAATGTCAATTAAGTGTATGCCAGTGCCTCAGCCCATGGTCTGTTCTGTTGTAATTGGCTAAGAAGGGAGACTTTAATGCAACTTCTTAATGGAGCTTCTCAAAATTTACTTTATCTTTTCCAGTTTGAAGTGAAGCATCACGTCTTCCACACATTATATGTGTGGGAGTAGATAATTAGCTGCTTTGCCAATAGTTTTGTAGCTGTAATAACACAAAACATTATTACTCTGGGCGGTGTCGACTGGTTCACCTCCAAATATATAGGGTTTGGGTTGATATTAAAGCATAAAATTATCTTCCATAATGTTTCTAGAACTGGGTAAACATCCAACTATATCTGTTTCGGCATATGGAGTGTATTTTTAAGAAGGACAGGACATTCTGTGACGTCTTGCCTCCTTTTAATTAATTATATGGAGTCAATCTCTAGAGTGTCTCTTCTGTAGATCTATACACTTCTGTAAGTTAGAATTACTACGACTACCAAGAAGTTGGAACATAATCCAGAGATGTAAAAAAAGAAAAAAAATGTGTTGGGAAGTAACTTTTTAATCATCTAAATGCACTTCTATGCCATTATTACTATGGTTTGTCTTTGTTAAGGGGTCAGAAGTTGCAGACCTGCACATTTTGTAACAACAAATACTTTCTAAATGGTTAACAGGTATTTATGAAATGAGAAAGGTTGATATGGGACGTGGTTTTCTTGCCCATCGGGAGAAACAAAGGGACAACCCAGCCAAGACTTCATGTCATCAAAATGAGCTACAATCAGTTTGGTGGACCCAAAAAATGTCATGTAAATTGTTCAGTGGTGGTGGAGTTAGTCAGACAAATCCCATTACTCCCCATTTTTGGGCCTTTGTAAAAATAGATTAAAAAAATATATTTCCTTCCATGGTAAGAATGGTAAGATTTTAGACAGAATATTATAGATCAAAACCAGACTGCTAAAAAGAATTGTTATGGATGACGTGATGGGAATGTATGTGCTTTGTGCTTTTAAATATAGTGACTGTGTAACCGCAAAATTTAAAACATATCCAAGTAGAAAAGTAAGTTGAAAAATGAACTGAGGTAGATGTAGATTTATGGTATATCGATATAAATAAGCAGGTCATCCATATATAATGAGACCTTGTGGTCTCTGTCACTCCAAGTTAGTCCATTAGAATATGAACAATATCGTAGGAACATAACTTGTAGCGAGTAGCTATTATAAATAATGGGCTGGAGACTGGGCAGCACTGTCTCTGGCACTGTTGGAGATGAAAATAAGGAGATTGGCTATTGTCAGGGCAAACAAAGGCTACAGTTGATAGGTGCATCAGCTTCACCCAAGAAACAAATTCAAGGGAAAAGCTAAATTTTTCTTGCTTGTAAACAAGCTGTAGTTTCTCTTAAAGCAGTGAAACACTGTTCAGTTTCTAAACAACCCATTATCTCTGGAACTTTATCCTAGAAGGGATTATTAATTCTTTTAAATAACCATCATCTGCTATAAAAACATTATCCCTAAATTAGCACTGGGTTGATTGTTGGAGATAACTGAAGAAAGGCTGCAATTTGAAAACTTACACAAAAGTGTGAGATAAACCTCTTCAATTCACAATGAAATCTGTTTGGGCAAAAAGAGGAACTGAAGTTTGTCCGAAGACATTACAGGCCACCGGATTTTATGAACTCGGATTATGGTAAAGGTGATAGAAATGAGAGAATGGTCTCAAAAAAGGGGGAATAAAGGAACGGGGTGAGGTTCTGCCCAGTGCCCAGGTCCCATTAATATCTAAAGCAAATTCAGCATAATGGGGATTGTATGGGGTTGATTTCCTGAGAAGCAAGCTCTTCTTTTTGTTTCACTTCTTCAGATACATGAGTATAAAAACTAATCATGGTCATTCAACATGACGTTGACTTTGCAAAAACATGTCTTTTCACAGGGATAATGGATTTATTTCACTGGATTATAGTTTAACCTAAGATGTGAAATTTTTATTTTTGCCCTTTACAGCAGATCTACATACTTGTCTGCTGGAGTGTGCATGGAATATGGAATTAAGTCCACTGTCCTTAAAAAGTTGCTCCCTAATTAGAAGATTCGTATCTTGTTACAGTTACCAATTTTCGTTTGAATGTACATGCATGCCAAACCAAGAACTATAATAAACATAATAAAATACACTTAAATAATTAAAGCTGATGAATTTGCTCTGTCTTGATATCAGCTGGGGGGAGATGGGCTGAAGACCTATGGATCTATTTGCTTGCTTGTATTTTCTCCAAGTTAAAGAAACCTCCTTTTGCTGAATGTTGAACTAATACGAGACCATTTGTCTTTCAAGATAATGGAGGTATGTTCAGGCCCAGCCCGTACATCTGGAAACTTGTCAAGGGAAACGTGTCTTTAACTGCTAAATCTGGCATTATCTTAGTTCACCAACTCTCTCTCCAGTCAGCAGCATCAAAGCTGCCAAATACAAAATCCTTGCTCCTGCTGCAAGAGGCAAGAAACAAAATATTTGATTGAAAGATTCTTTTTTTTTAAGAGCATCCGCTTTGTTCCTATCCTTCCTTTCTTTTCGACATGATCTTCCTGTAAGGTCATGAGGAGCAGGCGTTACAAACGTGTGCAGACATTGATGGCTAACAGTTTCAACTTTAATTCAAATGGGACTTTTGTTTATTGTAACAGACGGCTATCATAAGCTTCCATTGCATTGTAATTACAAGTGCTAATGAACTGTGTATGTGAAGGGTTACCAGGTCAGCCAACCAATCCAGTGAATGTTATATGAGTTTGTGGGACCCCTCATGGCTTTAAGTTGCTTGTTTGACAGATAAAGCCGTTCTGCCACTCTGGTGTCCTTTGGTATATATTGGTTAATATTTCAACAACATGATTAGGGTTACATTTTTATCCGGTGTTGTGCTCATAAAGTGTGTTCGGCTATATCTCACTAAATGTACATTTCTTCTTCCTACCGCATTCGCAAACTGCTACTTTCCCATACAACCTCCATTAGGGCATGAAAATAAGGGTTTTTGCTCGGTAACCAAAAATTCATGGATGGGGAGGGAGGGAGAAACTATTTGGATGTTTATTATACTTTAAAATGAAGAGATCAGCATTTCGCTGCCTGCAAGGTAATTAATGTGGGGAAATCTTGAATTAAAGATGTAAATCCTGACACTTTGGCAGGGGGGCCGGTAAGGGACAGTGGTCTCCAAGGTCTAGATTATTCTTAGCGTATACCAATTAACACCATGTATCTTCTTTTATGTTCACTTCAATTAGGGGCCTTTACAATTTTTAAGTTCTTTTCTTCTCAGTAGTTAGAGAATGTCAGAGAGACGGATCAAAGGCTCTTGCTGCCGTCCGTGCACCATAGGTAATGCTGCTTTGCATAAAGAAATCTGCATATTGCTAAGAAGGTTTTCATTTCATTTTGCATGAATTACACAGAGATGCGCTGGTAGATCAGAGCTGGTAGGTGTGATCGCACACAAACACTCAGGCAAACATCCGGCACTAAATCTTAAACTCTTCAAATCTGACTTTCATTACAGCAACATGGTAACAAAATCTAGGTGATAAAGATCAACGCCAGTTGAATGAACCAGACTGATAGTTTTCATGCTCTGTTGTTGGGATTATATGGGGAAGACTGGGATTACGCAAGGCTTCTGTTACAAGCTGCTACTGACTATTAGGAGTGTTAATAACGTTAAAGAGTGTGCATAGAAATGTTAGCACCCAATAACTCTGACTCCTAAAGTAATCACACCTTGATTTATGTGGGTTATTTTGGTACAAATGGCATAAGATGCAGTGTAAAATCACACACTTCTAACAGGCCTGCAAATTAGACTGGGGCCGAACAACCCACCTCTTCCAGTAGTTTTCTCATTTGTTTCTTTGCTCTCTCTTCTCTTGTCAAGGCAGTTTATAAAACCATAATTGATGTTTGTGTTCGAGTGCATTTACAGTATTGAATGCAAGGGCTCGTGCGTATGCACAAGTGCATTTGTTTTGCGATAATCTTGTAATTATATTACACTGTCAGCTAGCAATGAATAAATCAGAAAGAATACTCACAAACACTGAATGGCTGTTCCTTGTAGCCAGTCAGTTCATTTGCCATTGATGTTCCAACAACAGTAATCCTGGATATATTGAATGCTCTTTAAGCGAAGTGCTGACATCATAATAAAAGGCCACCACCAACTGTCCGGCTGTGCGGTTTGGGAGCTTCAGGCAAAAGAGAGGAACGGCCTCTGAAGAAGAAGAAAGCCAATCTTCAAAGTCAATACTGCAACCAAGTGCTCTGTGTGGTCACATTTACTGCACATAATGAAACTAGAAATAGCCTGCTACACAAAACACACACAGTGGAAACACTAATATACAAGAGAGAAACACACATTTCACTGTTTTCAGAATAATTATATAAAAAATGAAAGATAAATCATGTGTTCAGTGGTTTCTTTTGTCACTAATAGTGCACTGACTTGTTTTGAAACCTGTCATTTCAACTGAAGTTTTTTCCTGATCCACTAACCAAATCTTGATTTGTAGTATATATCAATCCTGACAGTGTATAGAGTTTGGAATAAGTATTTTTAAAACTACTCAAACGCACTTTCACCTCTGAGCATGAATTGGTAACTGACTTTTCTGATGACAATACATTTAATCTATTGTTCATGACTCCATGAAAAAAGAAAGGTTGGAAATTTCAAGCATCAAAACATGAAGTTGGGCGCTATGTCTGTGCAGCTGTGTGTTTTCATAACCCAAGTGTCTAAAAGCATTATTAACAAAATTCTTGTGCTCAGCCTTGCATTCCCAGAGCCAATAATACATCTAGCTAAGAGCGCAATGCTGTCGATTCCCAACATACACAGGACAGACAGCCATCTAGTGTTGGAACGAAGAAGATGCATGAATCCCGCGAAGGTAAGGGCGCTTTGTTGCTGCCAGAATGCCTTGTTCAGAACTGGATCTAGTTTTAAGTGTCAAAAACTGGGCTTATTTTAGTCGGTGATGAAAAAAAAAGGGAAAAGAAACCTACCACAATAAAGTAGCAAAGGCTGGGTTATTTTGTGGGATGATTGCACAAACAAATTTAAATACAGACCTTCAAACGCAGGAGGGACAATAATGGCCAGAACTTTCAGCCCACACATTGAGTAACACAGCAAAACCCTGGTTGGCTTAATAGCTGCAGTAGCTTCACCTCTATTGAGGAAATACTGCAACAAAAGGCATCAACTCCTGGGGACTAGGTGTGCTTTTTATGAGTCTTTTCTGCTCTAATATCTATTTCATTACAACTGCAGCAAAAAGTAACTATGTATGCAACCCGAATGTGCGCCATTGTGTGTATATTGGGAGCATGAATATGTATTTGCTGAACGCTCAAACAAAGACACAAAGGGAGGCCAACCTGTTGTTGGCTCAGCCCCTTTTTTCCCTGCTGTGAAAACCCTGCTCCCTTAATAATCACACATCATTATGACAATAGTTGTTAGGCAAAACACATAAGCCAAACATAAATCACACAAGGAGACAGACGCACAAGCAGACAAATACATGTAAATACCGTACACCATGCATATTATCACAGCTATGCACACACTCCATGTGTTAAGAGGAAGGTCTTTTACGATCTAATTTTTAGTGTCCAGATAAAGTACTTTTTCAGTTTATCCAACCATTCTCCTTGCATTACTGGTCCTTAGCTCTTGCTGCGGTAAAGGTCGGGGCCCCTGCAGTCAGAGCATGCAGGCCTCCTCCCACAGCCCTATGATCTAATTGCTTTTCATTGATCCTGTCCGATCAGGTGCCTAATGCTCATTCTTTTCCAGGGCTGTGCAACTCGTCTTGATCTGCAAGTGGTACGTTCCTTTCAGCTTTTATAAAACGCAGAGACGTAGAAGCAGCAAGACAGCAAAGGTTTCGTTTTCATACTTTGTGAAAGGGTTCCGTAAAAATCCCTACAAGGAAAACATTTGTTTGTGTGTTTACTGGCTCACACGTGTACTTTCATGAAAGAGGATGTTTCCTGGCTTCTTGTCAGCTCCCATGCAGACCAGATGAGGCCATTTGTGTTAGATTTTTTGCTTCAATGCATTGTGGACGGATGGGATGCAACAGAGAGGAACTCCATTGCCTTAGGACAAGACAAGTCTGTGTGTATTAGCCAAGAGAGAGTAAAGTCTTTGTTTATTTTGGAGGACAAACTGCAAAGCTCATCCTGTAAGGTGAAACAGATCAAGGATTTGGGACCACAAAGCCCGAACTCCTCCTGAAGATTACATGATGTCGGCATCAGAAGTAAAGGCCAGTGTGTGTTAGCAGATGCTGATCTGGGACTTCTAAGGGGATATTACAGTTTGTACAACTATCAATGGAAGGCGCATAACTGAATACATTTCCTTGGACTTGTTTTGTAATTGGCTCAACCTGGACTACAGCCATGAACTTAGTATAGAGTGTGCATACTAACACACACTCACACAACCCTGATGTCTCCAAGGAATTTTATCACAGCTTTGGTTTAATATGCAGACCAGTTCTTGGTGGTATCAGATCAATGGAGATTTTCAAATCAGACACAGCCGCTGAGACAGACTGAGAAGAATATCTTTGGCGCACATTAAGAGAATACTTTCTTTCCCCTCAAGATCACAGTCATTACTTTTTTCATGAGTAAGAACCAACTATCTTGTGATTGTCATAAATAATATTGTCTTTTCAAGATTTTTTACTGCTTATTGTAGGTAATTGATCAATTGCAGCATAACGTGTCATTATGCCCATCTCTGGAAACATCCGAATTGGTATTCTCATCCACTTTAGTTCAGGTTCCCCTTACAAAACCCCCAGTTTTCTTGAGAATTGGCTGCCATAAAACAAAGTAGGGAAAATTCTATCATTTACCTCACACGAATTTCCCCACCAGGGATAAATAAAGTATACATTATTACACTATGTTCTGTTTTATTGTACTTATTTTGAAATGGATTTGTGACATGTGTAACAAGGTACGAAGTGACATAAGACGTATGACTTTTATAAAAGCTAGTATCTTATTCTGTTAGACCACACTAAACTCTCAATAAAGGAAATATTGACCTACATTCTGGTTTGTATGCAGAAATCCTAGAATCTCCACAGCTTATCATTCTTGATTTGTATGACTGTTTTATAAACGCGAATAAAAGTTAAGAGACAGAAAAACAGCGTCAAGGCTGTTAGCCCAATATTGCATCACCAGGGCATCTTCGTGAGTTTCCCTTCCATTCATCTCGACTCCACCAAGAACACTTGCATCTACATTCTACTAATGGGCCTGCTGTCCAGCACACAAGTCCAAATTTGACAAAGGTGTTCGTCTGCTCACCAAGACGGCATAAAATTCACGTCATCTTAATACTCTTCAAACCACTCAGTGAGGCTGCTGTTCTGTAGGGAAGCAAACACATTTGGTGCGTTTCTACCCGCGTTTATTCAGACTTTAATTTTCCACCCATCTGTATATAAGTAGAAGATTAACTGTATTGTAGCTTCCCTTCAAGTCTTCTTCCAGTGCATTATTCAGTCTTTTCCTCAAGTAGCCCTCTACATGCAGACACACCTACCACCAACAGCCACGCTAATGTGATGTAAAAGTGAATGATGAAATTCAAGGAGGCCGAATGAAAGAGAAACCCTTGCTTGTATGTCTGTGTGTGTGTGTGTGTGTGTGTGTGTGTGTGTGTGTGTGTGTGTGTGTGTGTGTGTGTGTGTGTGTGTGTGTGTGTGTGTGTGTGTGCGCGCGCTTGTGTCTGCGTAAGTGTGCATGTAAGGGGAATGCGAATGTATGCATGCACACACGGATGTGTATGTGTTCAAAGGTGAGGCCTTGGGTGATGGAGAATAGGATTCCCTTACCTCCTATAAGTACAGAGGAGGATAAAAGCCAGTTGTAATGACCTTGGTATAATGAAAGCATTGCTGATTTCCATGATTTTCTTACTTTCATGCCATGAATTTGCTATTCCATAGGAGGGGCAAGAAGGAAAAAGAGAGACTTGTCTGGCCAAACATTAGCAGCCTACAACCTCCGTCCAGAATCGAACACAAACCCTTGTTCCCATGCAACTCATTACAGAAATGATCATTATCTTGAAGTGAACTATAATAGATGAAACGCATATTTCTTAATGGGCTGGTCATTTTTAGGTGACCAATTTACATGCTATTTCCTTAATTCATGAAGTTGTTTAGAAAACTGATGTAATGCTTGTTTTCTTTTTATCTTGAAACAAAGGCAGCATGTTGTCTAGGGCTGCTCTGTGCAGCTAATATGGCACAACGAAATGAAAGGCTTCAAAAGAGCCTTTCCACTTGGAGCTATTGCAGTGGTGTGGCCGACCTCCAAACATGATTAGACTGCCGTAAACACGAAAACAGCAAACAATAAACAACTGGTAATTGGTGTGATCCTCTGTTCTAACAAAATCTTTCTTGATTTGCTACGAATTGTAAGCATTAATGTTTCCGCACGTCGTGCCCCTCAGAGGATATCAAAAAGCTTCCCCTCCCTCTTGATGGGCCTGTCTCATTAAAGAGAAATGGGGGCCAGAATCAAGAACCCTCATGTAAAGTACATTCATCAGAGTAACTGGGCTTAACTCACCTGAACTCAGTGCTGACTGTGAAGGTGATTATATTGTGGAGGGGGGGTTGTGTGGTTTCTAGGCATGGAGGGAGAACGGAAAGGTTTTGTTAGAGATGCACATCAGGTGAAGTCTGCCCTCTACAGGCAACTGTTAGCTTTTCTACACACGCTAGTGACAAAATGTACTGCCTCTCGGTGCGGTTTGAGTGAAACTGTTTGTAAAACCAAGCCCCGAAGTCTTGAGAAACACATATCCTGTATCTGTGTATAAGTGCTTTTCTCCCTCATAACCAGGTTTTCCAGCTGAAGTTCTCCCCACTCTATACACGCCACCTCTTTCATTAATATGTGATAAGAGAGAAAATCTCCAAAGACCTCTGTATGCAGAGGTATTGTTTCTCTTTTCAAGTCATCTCAGACGGAAGGAGCAAACTTCAGAGCTTTAGTGAAGTGTCTAATGAAAGAAGTCTCCTCTACTGCTCCATTTTGCACAGGATATTAGGAATTTAAATGTTGACTTAAGACAGTTTGATTCTTTGTCCTTGATTTTCTTAAAGAATAAAAACAATGTAACATGTTTACAGTGTAGCCATGAAAGAGAGCTATGAGAAGGCTCATCACACTACCCGATGCCATTTTGGGAGGCGGAAAGTTAGGCTCATACCACAGTTCATTTGAAAGCCATATCATACAGATGATGTTTAAGACCTAGATCCCTGGTCAAAAGTATCGCCAGACCAGCAACATTACTTTAACATTATGGCTTTATGCTAGCAGTAATTTCAACAATGTCTGGCTGTTGTTGGAACCAGACAGAGAAGACAAATATCTATAAATCTGGCTTGCCTCTGAATGTAACTTTGAACAAATGCTGTGTACTGTGCGAAATCAAAACTGGAAATAAGAAAATAAAAGATACATTTGAAGTGCATTGTGGTTCATCTTGTACACAAGGTGTATCTTGTACACAAATATCTTAAACCTCCAAAGTCAGTCTGTAATGTGTGCTCCTTTCATTTCCCCACCAATTCATTCTGATTTGTGCAGTGAGTAGGAAATATGTTTTGAATGCAGGAACATCTTAGAGCCAAGGATCAAATGTGAATTTTGCAAGATTCTTATTTTAATTTAGTGTTGTTTACACAGTGGTTATTAATTCAAATTCAAGGCAGAACCTGGATGTGTTTTTGGGATTTGTTCCGCGGGTTTTGATGAATTAATTTCCTTAATACAAATGATACAAAAAAACAAGACAAAAGATCATCAACTCAGGTAGTTTCCTTAGATATTAGAAAGTAGAACTTTATATTGATATGTATGGGATGAAAACAGAATCTGGTGCTCTGGTGCTTTAATTGTCTCAGAAGACACACTTCACACACATGTTACTGAAACGTGGAATGGCCCATTTTATGTATTTCAACTACATCCAACAGACAAGACCACGATAAAAGTAGATATAAAGAAATAAAATAATATGTTGTTTAAAAAGCTATAAAAAGCATTTAAAAATAATATTTATCCAATCATGTAAGGTAGTGTGTGTGTGTGTGTGTGTGTGTGTGTGTGTGTGTGTGTGTGTGTGTGTGTGTGTGTGTGTTTGTGGTTGTCAATAAGAGGAGATTTTAAATATAGATTTGATAAATAGGAAACATTTTCCAGATTGAAAAGAACAGTCAATTGTAAAGCCCTTATTATTTCTGGGCAAAGAAACAATACATCAGTGAGTGAAACAGAGAAGTTAAACATTCTAAAATAACCCTCCATTTTCTGAAACTAATGCCAAGTTCCTGTCTTCAACATGAAGAGATGACCAAAAGAGATAACGATAAGGCAAAAAAAAGGCTCATTTTTGACCACAAGCTTAATATGTGTTCAATATATGGTCTTGCAGATTTCCCTGCAGAGATGTCACCTGGTCAGCAAAGAAGTAGTAGTTAGAAGTTAAAAGCTGTGGTACAGCTTGGACTAATTACTGAATAAATACCACATTTCATGATGTTCCTGTCTCTGTCCTAATGTTTCAATGTAAAATAATCCCTCTCTGAATACTCATCCCATTTAGGTTTCCAGTGTCCAATCCAGTTAGTCTGGGCTAACATGAATAGTATGAGAACTTGAAACCACAACCACATTTGTGGAAGGTTATTTAAGGTGCTTGGATAAACGTACCTGTGAGCAACCATCGGGGGCGGGGGGAAAAAAACTAAATAGGGGCACACTCAGTGATTTAGAAAAAAGTTTGGAAATTGGCAGTTATCACATGAGCAATGAATAATTTCAAAAACTGTTTAAAGTTAGCTTTGGGCAAGCACATTATGTTAGGAATAAGGACAGAAATATTTGGGAACAAAAGGAATACATTTTGGCTTTGTTGTTGTCTTTTTTTTCATTTTTGTTTTTTCTTTTCTGCTGAGCGGAGGCAGATGGTTTTGTTCAAAAATGGGTATATAAAGTGTCAATATCAACACTTATTAATACTGGGCTTAAAAACCAACTCTGGGTAATATGGAATTAAAAATCCATATGTTCCAAGGAGAAGATAGTCACTATTCCATATTTTAATTAATATGCAAATATCGATTGTGTGCCCTGTTTAAAAGTATTGTGCTTTATGTGACAATGTGTTATATTTATCTATACATTCCACTATATCACTTGAATTCCAGATTGAAGTTTAGCAGTTGTATATGGCAGTATTCTGATGTTTCAGAGAAGTAGAGAATATCATTTTAGTTCGAACATCAACTATGGTAATTAACATCCAAAATAGTAAAAAGTAGTACAACACATAGCTACAACACAATACTTTAGACTTTAGGCACTCAGCTAATTAGAGCAGATTACTTTTCCCCTTCTTCGCAGAGGGCCAATATAGCACAGCTGACAGCAGTAAGGCATAGCTGCACACATGAACTCTTCACTAACACTTTCCTACGCTAAGCAGCTTTACCCCTGTGGTTTCTGCCTCGGTCAAACCTTTGAAATGTCCTTCAAGGCATGAAAAAACATCATGCTTAAAGCTTTGGGTAGAATCATATTTGTAAACTGTAATTAAACTTTGAAAAGTTACCAAGTTTCAAGTTTGGAGACCTTCACTTTTTATCCCCTCATTTCTGATATTGATTAGGATTTAATACACGTGTAAAAAAGGCTCTCAGAAGAACAAAGAGCCCTTGCTTTACGTGCTGCGCCTCAAACAACTCCGAATGTTTCACATTTTATTTACTGGCGTTGTCAAGGGATGCAATAAGGACAAATCAGTCAATAATTCCACTACCATGTAACCACAATTAATTGGCTCCACAGGCACTGGACTACAGGCCCTCTGATTAATGGGATAGATGTGTGAGCTTATTAGTGCCCCTCATGTCCTTCATGCTACTTTAAGAGGAACACGTCTATAAAGTTCATGTCAGGTTATTTTTGTTCCTTGAGATGGTCTTAGTTATAATCAACTTTGATTTTTTACTTTTAAATTATCTCCAGAAAAAAGCCGAGATCATCACAATGCTCCCGCCTGCAATGGCTTGAATAAAATTGAAACGATCTGAATGAGTAAATACATGATGTTTCCTTTTAAATATAGAGTTATCTAAAAACCAGGGTCAGGGTCATTACTTTTTAAAACTAATAATTTCAGCTATCTTCTTACATTTTCGAAAAGTGATTTGTAACTTATCTCAATTACCAGCACCTCTTCTTGAACTCTCCTTGTATTTGCCTCCGCGTCAAGTCAACACAATTGCTTCAACTGAAAATGAGGATCCACACATCATATTTTAATCATTTGTAGTACCAAAATGACACCAAACCTACAGCAATGCTGGTGAAAAACCTAACATCTAATCTCTGTCTAGATAGATAGATAGATAGATAGATAGATAGATAGATAGATAGATAGATAGATAGATAGATAGATAGATAGATAGATAGATAGATAGATAGATAGATAGAATAGATAGATAGATAGATAGATAGATAGATAGATAGATAGATAGATAGATATGAAATGTCATAATTACATTCAGTATTAACTATGAAAATATTTTCTATTATTTGTTGGAATAATAAAACAATTAATGTAATTTCCTGCTCTAAATGTCGATTTGATATTTTTTACCCACTCATATTAAATTCCAACACAGGCTATGATTGTTTGATAATTCTGTTAAAAGTAATGAATTATTTGGTATCAGATTTTAACCAAACACAGTGAAGATCAGTGCTTTTCCATCGTATAGTTATGATTTCTTTTTGTCAGAAATATCAGAAATACAACAATGACAGAAATTGGGTTTGAGCAGCTTAGAACTGTGATTGTGAAATCTATTTCACAAACGCACATGTCACATATCCACCACATGAGAGAAAGCCAAGTGCCTTTGTGTCTCTTTAATAGGTGTTTTATCGGGGTTTTTCCAAGTGGGGCTTGTGAGAGTATTTCCAGAAAATATAATAGCATTTTAGAATGTTTAGAAAAAGCCTGTTAACCCTTTTTCTAACAAATGTTGGAAGTCCACATGTGTATGTTTCCATCAAGTCTCTCTGGAGATAGTCAGGGGATGTGGGTCTCTGGCACCTTTATTTTGGTAAGGTCAGGAGTTAAAAAGTTGGAAACAATGGTATGGCGTTAAGAACTTCATAACTGAAGCTTTTACTTTCAGATGTAGAGATGCCAAAAGTTTCTTGTTAAAAAAGATCCTTTTCTTAAGTGTCCAATATGGTGTCCATTATTTAAGTTGACCTTGTGGAACTTGCTTTTTATGTAGAGCATGTAGTGAGGGAGCCTCAGTGTCTGGGACCACTCCTCCCCATAGCAATCAATAAGGATGTCCAGCTCAATACGCACCATGTGCTCTGCCCGGCTGCTCTGAGAAGGTTAAGAGGAGAGAAGAGAGAGTCGAATTAGGCACAGATGTAATGTTTTTATTCATGCAGAGGGAGTCAGGATCAAGTTTGTAAGAGTCTTAATTGAACACACAGAACTGGTTTCCTGGAAATTAGCGTTGGGGTAAGGACCAGCTTGAAATTTGGATATTGAATCTTATAATATGCACAAATGAATGAGGGAATATGGATTACATTTAGAACAATATCAGTAACAAACTCAAACAGAAACATGACCAGATACCGGAAATTCACTCTGAGGCTTTAGCAGAGACGAAAATGTCAGGAATTTATTCAAAGAAAATAGTTTAAAAGAATGAAAAAATGAGAAAAAAAAAAACAAAAAAACATTACAGAAGAGGAAGTAAATACAATTAAATGAATAACAGAAATAAGAGCAGCAAAAATAAATAAATTGACTTAAAAAAAACAGATAAAAATTATAAAGATTTGTAATATACCATATTTCAGAGCAAGCCAGAGCAATACAATTCAGAGGGATTCAACAATTATTGCATCACTAATGAGCAAAAAAATACAACAATAAAACAATAACAGACATAAAAATGCAAACAGTTATGATATGAGGTAAAAGTCTATTCACAGAGTATGAGAAATAAAATGACTATCAAGCAAGTCTAAAAAGATAAGGTCAAATGTGTGTTATAGACAATGGGAGCCTTTTCTCTTCGGGCAGGTCAATCCAAAGTCAAGTAGGCATTATTGTGAACGATGTCACTTTTAAATTTAGGCCTGGATTTAAGAAGAGCCAGAAGGCCTCACCTGAGGATCTCAGGAACAAAACTTGTCTGAATGACATGGAATCAACAGTTCTGCTGTGCAACTTGGGCCAGACCCAAACCAGCTTAAAATCAATTCCATACTGGACAGGGAGCCAATGGAGAAACGCCAGGATCAGGGTGATTCAGCCAGCACAACAGAATGCCAAGCCATTGTCCAATTCCCAGTAGGCAAGTTTTGAAGAGGAGCTGCACTAGTTTTGACAGAGATCTTGCAGAATTCCTCCAGAGCTTCTGGATATTTCCAGAGAGGTCCCTCCTCCATGCTCGCCCAGCAGAAACTCAGTCGAATATCTACTGGGTTACGAAAGTCGGTTTCAAACACTTAAAAACTTCCTAACCGGGAAGTTTAAGGCCACTATCTGTAGCTGATTGAACAACAACAAAAATATGGAACTTGGTATATTGATGGCTTTGTTCCAATGCCGCTGAGTCAAATTGTTGGTGTTTCTCAGGGGCAGAGTTGATAGCTTTTCACTTTCCAGACTCCCAAAAATGAGGTTCATCTGCCTTATCATTGTGACACAGCAGCTTGTAGTCTAGAGACTAACTCTGTCCTGTTGCCTCCGCCAATTCCCTGACACCATGACTTCCTGACCCTGACAGGATCTAAGGCCTTAGCCCAGTTTCCATTGTCATCTGCGGCCCACTCCTCATTGGGCCAAGCAGATTGTTGCACTGTGCTCGATGACTAAATCCAGCTTTAATACTGAAAATCGTTCCTGTCTTGTGTTGCACTGTTTCGGTTCTATACCACTTAGAGTACTGAAATCCAGAAATTCAGAATTTAGGATATATTTTCTTTTCACAACTGGAAAACTAATCACTAATGGTAAATATTAAACATTGGCTGAGAGCTTCTTTGATCAAGAAATACCTGAGCTCCCATTGCAGATTACAGTTTAGTCTAAAGTTAATTTATTCCTGCTGTAAATTAGTTTACTTGTCCCCTCCATGAATGTATTAATGTGTATGCATTTATTCCCACTTACAGAATCTAGAAGTATGCAATATTCTTCATATTAAAGTTGAAATGTCTTATATAAGAATTCTGACTCTGTAAGGTCAGTTGATTATTAGTGAGGTGGAGAAGAAGTAGAATCGCCTTCAGAATATTTGTGATATCCTCAGACTCAGCACAGAATAAAAAGAAAATCTTGATTCTGAGATACAGCTGTTAAATTCTGCAAACAATCTAATGGAACTGGAAGAACAAACGCATTAACCATTAATTTCATGATACATAATGTTACTATGAAACTACTTTCAGTTGTGTATAAACTGCAATGTTTAATCAAAGATTAATTGAGTGTTCCGACTGTTGTTAAACATATGACGTCTAAATCAGATAGAAATGGCTCTTGAACGAGGATTCTCTTGTTCCGGCAAGTCAAGCTACATCTTTTGAATTATCATAGACGGGAGTTTTCGGAATTCTCTCGGGGGAGGGGATGGTTTGACTGAATGAATCAGAGAACAACAAATGGGTAATTGTATAGAGTACATACGACCAGCCCCTCCTCACTTCTCATCCTGTTGAAGATCTCGCGTGATCACTTGTGGTTACCAGGGGAACGCGATCTTAAAAAGTTGCACTTGTATGCTCAGTGAAGAACACCGGTAAAACAGTATACACTATGTGATTCGCATAGAAAATAGCATGCCTTCATCAGCATCGCAGTCGTCAATGAAGACAATAATACCGAATTACATCAACAAACTCGGCATCGACTTCAATTCACTCCAAGGTTAGTACCTTAGTATACATGCTAATGTTAGCTTGCTAAAGCTATCGTAGCTTAGTTACCCGAACTGACGAACACTTCGTGCTAACAGACAAACCGTTGCATTGTGCACCGGGTCTTTATGCTGACACTTTATAGCCCTTCGACAATTATATTGTATATAATCGGATCAAACAGTAACAAAGAGTGTAAAGGGTATAGCTGGACCTACAGTCGGTCGATCTCGGTTTATGTTTACTTTTGCCTCCAGGCTTCAGGGCATTGACTGTTCGCGCTAAAATTCAATAACGTCAGTGACGCTGTTTGGTGTTGCTAGTGGCGGGGGGGCTGACACCAGGGCGCAGCGGTTGTCGATATCTAACTTTATCCCCGTTTCTAAAGTTACATCTACCATATTCACTGACAGTGTGCTGGGAATCGATCAGCGTGCGGATCGATCTGTTGTTGTTGAGAATGGGCATAGTGAACGTGTGGCTGCGGGTTTCACCGTGTCCAAACGCGATGTGACGGGGGTGGACTGGTCCCCGTGTGAATCTGGCGACTCCCCAGGCCGTTGTGAGCCGCCAGAAGCCAGCCGGTTTGCTGCAGTTGATTACGCGAATTAGCCTTGCACTTCAGTGCTGCAATGGCTACAAGTTGTATAGCCGATGGATTTCAAACTCCAGACTGTTTTTACGGACACATGGTGACCATGAACTAGCATTCATCCAAATAAATGTTTGAAATAATTTCCCATGACTCCACAGGTTCCTCTCAACAGCATTATCTCGTAGGCGACATCCTGCGCAATGCCGTCGACGCAACCAGTTCTTCAGCCAGTTCTTCAAATGAAGGTGGATGAGCTCTTTCTCAACTGGTTAAGTGATCCTGCTACCCAGACACTTTTGAAGTATCATCTCGACCTTATCAAAAGCGGACAGCAAAGTGAAGTAGGCAGTGGCGATGCCAAGGAGAATGGGTCATTCATCGACAACAACAATGTGGCATCTCAAAAGAATCTTGCTGAGAAGAGGCCTGCTCCATTCAGCACTATATCCAACCCCCCATCGTCCAGTACCCTGCCCTCAGGTAGTGGGGGGAGATTGACGGGACCCAATGGAAGGGTACTTCGGAAGTCTATCAGCAGCAAAAAGGTAAAAAAAAATAAATACAGCAAATTATTTGATTGCATCTTCTTGACCTTCTTGATTTAAAAAAAAAAAAAAAAAAAAAAAAAAAAAAAAAAAAAAACAAAAAAAAAAAAAAAAAAAAAAAAAAAGAAAAAAAAAAAAAAAAAACAAAATTTTTTTTTTTAATTTTTTTACCCTTTTTTATTAAAAAAAAAAAAAAAAAAAAAAAAAAAAAAAAGTGGGCACCGTAAGGTTGTTCTGAAATTTCATCCCATTTTTTTACACCAATTGGCATCATGGATGGGAGATAAAATGAAAAAAAAAATCCCTAAAATTTTAATGGCAATAAAAATAAAAGAA
>CAAKHD010008669.1:0-14815 GCA_901007705.1 Fistularia tabacaria | reverse complement strand
GAAAAAAAAATAAATACAACAAATTTTTTGATTTGATCTTTTTGGCCTTTTTTACTTTAAAAAAAAAAAAAAAAAAAAAAAAAAAAAAAAGTGGGCACCGTAAGGTTGTTCTGAAATTTCATCCCATTTTTTTACACCAATTGGCATCAGTGATGTGATGTAAAATGAAAAAAAACAGCCCTTACATTTTAAGTGCAATAATACTAAGATAATATTCATAAGTGTGTTTTCTGTGTAAATAAAATAAACTCTCAGATCCCCAAATACATACAACTTTAAATCTGTGTGTTGTATTTTAGTAAACTCCTCATAGAGCTTTGCACAATACACCATTAACACTTAAACTAGATGGTGCAATACAACACAATAGCCTGCAATTAGTCAAATTTCTGAACACTGTGGTAATTAACATTAATTATCATTATATGTTTTTGGAAAGGTTGACCTTTTAAAAATTGCTGCCACTTTTCACTAAACTTATAAAAACATAAAATGTTGCTCAATTACATATGTAGTAAGTTGCTCTTTCTTGCACTTGTACGGTACTTCGAAAAATTGGGTAAATCTCAGGTTTGAATATCCGCACTGTAACACCTCAATATGTGAGAGGTATTGAGAATACTAGCAATGCAAGAACTACTCAGTTTTGGTGTCGTCTTTTAATTAACCAATCAGCTATTATTGTAATCACAAATTTGATTTCGAGCAAGGTTTTAAAAACAAAAGCATTAGACTGTAGGTCAACAAGTTTAATATTTCACTTCTTTCCTGTTATTGTGGTCAGTACTTTGAAATTGGTATATTTGGGGAGCTAATCTTGGATTTTAGGCCCATATCTGGCTGACATTTTGTATCCAGTCTACTAAATTATTGATACAAAATAAACTATTTCATTTATTATGACAATAATTAGAATAATTATTAGTAGTTGTGCCAATAAAAGATTCCACTCAGTAAAAGTTCTAAATTAGAAACATTCTAACTATCTTATTATTCTTTCTTGGGTCTGTATTCTAATGAATAGCAGGTACTATTTTTTGTAAAAAATTATAGATTTATGCATAATAACTTTTTTCTTTTGAGAGACATTTTTTTCCTTCGAGACATTAATCACCAACTTTTTGGACTATGTTAGAAGTTTCCAGAGTTCCATGTATTTAGGGGGTTTAATCAGTATATTTCCCAGCTATTAATTTCTACTGTTTTACGCTTTGCCTGCTATATTCTTTGGGGTATTTTTCTCTATGTGGCCACAAGAGGCTGCTGAACAGCATATGGACTCAAAAGCATAGAAGGGCTTCAGCATGCTATTATAGTGGAGGCTCAATGTCTGTGGGCAGTGGCATATGTAGTGATTATTATTCTAATACTTTCCAAATGTTCAGGCCTCACCCATGAATTAGTGTGGTATGAGTGGGCGTGTCTTCAACTTTCCTGTCCCTCGTTTTACTTTTCTGCTTGTGAGTTGCCGATCTTATCATGATTCAACTGGGGTTTCTGGAGATGAGAACAAATTTTTTGCTTTAGATGGTTTAGGTTGCATTAGAAATTAAGCTGAAAACACCAATGAGACGTGAAATGTTTTGTTAGCTTGTCCAGGAACTCGCCCTGCCATGATAAAGCATGTGCTCGTGGTTGGTTTGGGCCACTGGTGAGTATAATGACAGTGAGAGAGCTAGACAGCTGGAGGCACATGCTTTTAGAAAGCTCTTCGTATACATGTTGTTGACATGGGAAAGACAGTCATGCGGAGGTGTTCAAGTGGTCACTGGTGTGATCACAAAGGAGCAAGACAGTAAATGGAGTTGGTAAAGGAGTCTGTGCCAAGTCTCAGGGCAGGGACTTACAGTATATTGAAACATGATATGTGCTGCTTTTCAATATAGCAAATTGTGACGTACAGTTTTCCTGTCTTAAGAGCAAATAGTATATCACCTCACTCAATACATGTTTACTGTAGTACCAGTTCAAAATGACACTTGCAGTTAACAGTGCTGTATTACTGGTTTTATGTGTTTAAGAAATATTTCAGGACTACTATAGAACTAAAATTGAAACATATCATGTAACTTTACATATTGTCACAGTTGTGATCAGATTTTCTAATATTCTCTTCATTGTAATTTAAAAAATGTATAGTACTAAGTAAAAAGTGGTAACTTTAGATTGAGCACAGTAAAACACATCAAACAATAAAGTTGTTGATTAACATTAGAGTGACAGGTTAAGATCAAGAAGATTTTTTATATATATAAAGAAAAGAAAAGGTATTGCATCATCTGCTTATGTATTGAATGTCTCTTGTTAAGAAATGCAACACTGAAAAATATTAAAAATCGATTCAGTCATGAGAGTTGTAGCAGTCAAATGTCCAGTTTAATTTTCAAACATTTTCTGTAATGTAATATTCTTGTGTTTCACATTCATTTCTTTTGATATGCAAATTCAAATTCTCATGATCTAGTAAATTCAACAAGGGAAAATTTGAAAAAATCTACCATTATGTAGTCAAGATAGAAACCAAGTTCAGGTCGTACCTTCTTTTCATCTAATGAGAAATGATTCATGCAATTAAAACTGTCTGGCCAAGACAAAAGTTATAAAAGATTATCTTAAAGGTGATCATTTGGGTTTGATTACTTCTTGGACTTAATCTGCTTACATTTGACTTTAGAAACAGGACCTAATATGATTGCACAAAATGCAATATTTGTGACTATGTTGTGTTAAGATTGCAGAAGAGGATAGTTGATAGAATTTTTTGTTTGTTTTATTTTTTTACAAGGGCTTTCCAGTAATTTAAGTTAATTTTGAATTATTCATTGTTTGCATGAGTGTTTCAATTTGGTTCACAGGCGCGGATGTATGTGTACGTTTTCAATATGGAATGTGAATGAGTTTCGGATTGTGTCTATGAGCATGGAGAATCTGAAATAAAATCCCTCTCAGCCCCTCACACAGATTAACACTGTGACTCCTGATTGATTCACAGCAATTGTTGGAAAGATTGCCTATTTTGCTGTAATGTGTCGTGACATGTGGCAGCCGCATGTCACTCACTATTAGAAAGATTGCAATGTTATTTAAAGTGATCCTTCTATTTTAAGGTAACAACATAAATTCCCCCATACAGAGGCATTCTTTAGAGGATTACTTAAAAATTTGATTCATTTCATGGTGATGCAGTCAGGAGCAGCTGGGCTGACTTTGACATCAGACACTGATATAGATAGCCTTGGTTCCCTTGTGTTGGCATTAAATACCCACAACGCTGCCAGTTAGAGGTGTGGCAGCACATTCTTTAGCTGTGTATTTTATTCGGAAACTACCTCCTATGAGGTCGTCATTTTTCAGAATATATAGCTGCAAAGTTTTATTTGCACTGTCCCCATTACATATCAGTTCTCCATGAAGGTTTGGGTTTCAGTTCGACTGTCTTATTTGAGCACAATAGTAAACGAAGACTTAAGTAATATAACTTTACAAACTTTACACCTGTAGAAATATATTTTTTAATGTCTGTTTGCTTTTCCTTGGTTATTTCCAAGGATGTGTTCTTTGTTGTTTGGACAACATTGAAGCTATTTAAAGCAGGGGTCTTGGTCAGTCATAGTTACTGTCACGAGAATAGTTGCATACTTTCGTCACTTAATCTACATGTTGTGCCATTGCCTCGGAAACATTAAACAAAGAAATATGAACTACGCATTAAAAAGCCACTGCATTTTAAATATTTATGAGCACTAACAAAATTGCGTTTGTATATTTGGTTACAAAAATTATTCATCAATCCTCTGCGATAAGTTTGAGACTGGCTGTATTTTAACTCATGCAGGGCTGCTAAATGGTTCATGTTATATTCTGATTGTTGACCTTCTCCAAACCGGCCATGCTGTCCTTCAATCAAACCTAATTTAGGTCTACATGTATCCCAAATCCCTACCTCAGACATCAGTTTGCAGCTTGAGCTGGAGCTTTCTAGATTTTTCAGCACAAGTGGTTTTGTGAGCCAATTGTGGCTTTCCCTTCACTCCTGTCTGATGGACTGAAACAGCTGTGCATATTTCTGATGTCGAAAATCTATTCTATTTGTTTGATGTTATATGCCTGTTTTGACAATGTCTGATGCCTTTAGGGTAGTTATATTCAGGTTCACCCCACAGTTGTGTAATAGCTCTGTGCTTAGTGGTTCCTCTCTGCCCTGCAGGTTGTGTCATGATTGGGTCGGTTACACATCTCACATGTTTTGCAATGAAGGGAGTATGACTAGCCACACATTGATGAACAAATCAAATTTAGCAGGTTTTGCCAGGTTCAACTTAAGTTCTCATCTTTTGTCTTTGCTTGTTAAAAGGTGGATGTACTTTGACGGACTTTCTCGCTAAACTGTAACTCAGGGGATCACAGAACAATATTGTACTTGTATTGATTATGCTAACACAATCTTGTCCTTTCATTTTTTTAATGGAAATTTCATTAAAAAAATCTGTCCTCACAACATTTTTGTGTGTTTTCTGTGCAAATTACTGTTGCTCACGTGTATGTGATTAGAAGGTCTCATGATCTACTGGTTTTTTTGTTGTTTTTTCACTCGTTCTTCTTCTCCACATTTGTTTTGAATTGATTTACATTACCAAAGTGCAACCGGCGTGGAAAGCCGTCATTCATAGAGCTTATCAAGTGTGTGCAGTGTCCTGTGTGGGGGATAACAGGAACTGAGTTTGTGCAGAAAAAGTGAAAGACTGTGGACCTTTAGAGCCTGTCATCTAAAGATAGTTTGTTTTCAAGTCCTATATACAATAACAGGATCATTTAGATAATGTTAGTTTATTTACTTTGTTTGCGACTTCTTTTGAATGCTGTTTCTCTTTTATTAGCATTAAGGGGAAAAAAATACACAGACAATTGGCCGTTCCTGGGCAAAGGGACTGCCAGCAAGCCATAACACATGTGTTAGGTCAGTTATTTTATGAAGAATTTATGTAGTTGCCATCACTTTAGCACAGCAGCAACCGGCATTGGTTGTTTGCTTGAAGACTGAAGGTACTCGCATGTTTCTCCAGATCTAGTTTCTTGAATTGCCCAAACCGTGCTTGCCGATGCTTTTAATAGGCTCAGACTGGTTTGGACATCATTCTCTGAATTTGATATATCCCCCCCTTCCTCTATTGCCCATCAACTATAATAAGATATGGAATAGCTGGCAGTCCAAACATACAGAGGCAACACAAAACAAATCTTACAAAGAGATGGAATGGAAAATAGAATGAAAAATTGAATAAAAATATTTATCTTATTCTAATTTGGCCAGTACTCTTTTTATGTCATTTCTGCCCTTCACCAACATCAGATAGTTATACCATCTGGAGTTTCTTTACATGCTCCTTTTAATAAGTACATGTTCCCTATTTGTTGGTCTCCTACTTCATATAAGACAGGAGCTTTTAAAGAGACACATGGCTTCTATTACATTCTTTTGGGGGTTATGAAGTTTTCCCATTAGTACAGTATCTGCATGTGCCATCCAACCAGTAGGAGTCAAGTTTGTAGGGATCATTGAGGTTTTGTGGATTTGGTCATTTGGAAGCTTTTTCAGATGGGAACTGGGTGAACATCAGTAGTGGTTTCATGATGGTATTTAGGTGCATCCTTCAATCGGCCTCTGTGACTGTTGCAAGTTGCTACAACAGGTTGGTTTCTTTACATAACGTCACATGAACACAGAGGAATGTAAACTGGAAAGGGCAGATCCATTGCACACACCCCTCCCATCCCATGCTAAGTGAGCCTCTCACATACATGCGCACACACACACACACACACACACACACACCCTGTCACTCCTTATCTCCCCAGCAGCTTTGAGGCAAGGGCTCCCTGACCCTGTGGTGTGTGTGTTTGTGCTTATGTGCTTGTTCTGTCCTAGCTTGAAGTGAGCAGCAGGCAGAGTTGAGATTGTGCGACCCGAACTGAAATGGGAGAGGGAGTCACAGTAGCAGCTGCTGCCTTGCATTAAGAGGCTCTCACTCTGACAGAGGACAATCACAGGACTACAGAGAACTTCTACAACTACGACTGTCTCCTGCTTACAGCACTGACTGCAACTTTGTGCAGTTGACAAGATAACTCTGGACTGTACTGTGCCTGGTTTACATGTGTTCTCCATCGGGTCCAGTGCAAGGATGAGGATGAGGGAGCTGTCCCTGCGTCAGGATCCTGACCTGAGAAAGGAGTTGGCTCTCCTGGCACGTGGCTGTGACTTTGTTTTGCCCTCCCGATTCAAGAAAAGGCTCCGAGCCTTCCAACAAGGACAGGCAGGTGTTTGACTGTCAACCTCACATGCTTAACTTTCCCGTCTGAGAAGTGGGTTATTGTGACTTAGTAACAGCATATTTAGTCTCTTAGCATTTTGATTGTATTGTGGTGCCAATCTCTGTGAACTACTGTAATTTTATTCTTAATTATTACCCACATACTCTTAGAGATGTTTCCATCCAAAACTATGGTTTCACCCGGTCCTCAGCTAACATTACAAAAAGGAGTGGCATCACTTTCTTTCAGCAAATTTGAAACAAGTGTTTTCACATACTGTAGTGCTATGTGAAAGGAGATCGTCCCTCTTTCACTGTTGAATTACATCTGGGGGTTGGAGGTGGAAGGCACAGAGAAAATAGATGTGAGGCACAGTTGTTGGATGATGCTTCACCTTGCGTGGTATGTTGTGCGCAGACGCTTTACTGTACCCTTCCACACCACATCACTGGGAATGTGTAAAATGTCATGGGGCTTAGTGGCTGCGCTCAAGAGCTCTTTTAGTGGTAAGCATGAGGCAAGACAGAGGGGACTGTGCTGGGCAGGGCAACAGAAGATGGTTCTGTCCTTTTATAGCCATAGCTGACACCATGCAGTACAGACAACAGCAGAGGATCAGCACAATTTTATGTGTTAAAGTTAGCAGATTTTCATAGCTATCATCGCTAAAACAAGTACATGGAGAAGTTACTGTCTTCTCCATTCTTAGTGTTTCGATAATTTCTGCCTAAAGAGAAAAAGAGGGTAGTTTGAGAGAAAATCCAGGATTTGTATTCCAAAGTGAGGGGGAATATGCATTTGTGTGATTATTGGAAAATCATCTACACTGTGAATTCTTGAGTCACAGAAATAGTCTTTGGCTATGAGATGACAATTGAGACCAAAGCTGCTCATACTGTTTTTAGCGGCTGTTTGTGCTGTATAACAGCCCATGTGGCTCTTGATGCATTCAGGCTTTTTATGTGTCATTATAAAAATATCTTTACTGTTGAGCATGATTCCAAGCAGGGAGTGAAAATTATACTTCACAAATCAGGATTTGCTTAAACGATAGTGCTTTGGAGTCAGATTTGACATAGAGACCATGTTGCACATAGTCTTCTATATCAGTGTACGCTGGTTCTAGCAGTCAACAAGAACTTGATTAAGAGTAATGGTATTATCAATTTAGAGAGGAGATACTTCCAATTATGTTTTTTTTTTTCTCTAAAGGTCTATGGAAATGTAGGACCAAAGCAATGTACCTTATGTCAGTTAGAGTAACTTATCAGGCAAGGTTTTTCTTCAGTGACAGTTCAGGCATAAAGGAAAGGGCTGTTGGTTATAAAATACCCAAGCTCTTTAAAAGACTGGCCCTATGCAAACATAAGAATATAAAAGTACAGGACAGGGACAATTTGTTTAAATGATGGGAGTGATGCATCGGTGGATATTACTTCAGGGAATTATTCAGAATTGGATCAAATATTGCCCTCTTACACCATACTGTAAATCTGTGATTATAGGGTGAACCAGGAAAGAACAAGTGGGCGTGATTACCATCAGCATCCCCGCGACCCTGATTGCAGGATAAGCGACCGATAGTGGATGGATGGATAGTGTATAATTAATATTATAACATCACTGACCATTTTAAAATTTCTTTTGAAGATTTGAGGAAGGAATGTATTATACATGGAAGCACAACTGAGATAGATATGCTCTGGGATGAGAAGGACTGCAGAGGACATGATATAGTGGATCTATTTAGTGCTCTCAATGGAGAACAAAACATTGTAAAACATAACAAAAAGATTTAATTAAAGTAAAGCACTTTTTGAATTGGTACACCATGATATGAATTTTTCAGATGGGCTAAGGAGAGGAAGAGACAGAACAAAGTCTGAATACAGGGGAGAATCATGGCAGAAGGGTAGGGGCTATACTTAGTCATATGTTTCTTTGAGCAGGAAGAGTGACAAGAAAAGACAGTAAACTGATATTTGTCATTTTGCAGCATATTTATATGGCCTCATTAAATGATGACAGACTATAGAAGTGAAATGTTCAGTTCAGCAGCACAACCACCACTGCAGGTCTGGACATTTTTCAAGCTCAGTAGCAGTCAGACCTCCCAATCATGCGACTTCAACTTGGAGCAAGTAAAATGTAATTGAATTTTGGGTGAAGACCATTGGTAGCCAATTACAGGAAAAAATGGAAGCGAATATAACAATTGCCATCCAGTTCAAGAGCTGCCTCAGCCATGCTGGGAAAGTGAGAGGGCTCAAAATTTAGGAAAGATTTGTTGCAAAAGAGGTTTATGCCTGTGAAACCTGTTCAGGGTTTAGTAAATCCATGTTTTGACAAAGCGATATATAATTGTAAGCAAAAAGAGATGACTTCAGATCTCGTCACTGTATTTTAAAGCTGTAGACAGTTTAAAAACAAAGACAGCAAACTGATCTTTAATGTTCGATCAGAGTAGCTTCAAACAAGGGTCCACCAAAGCTGCAGTTGTCCCTGGCTGTCAACTGGTGCACAATGACGTGATTATCTGAGTGTGTTTGCAGTTCAGATGTCATTAGAATGGAGTGAACAGACAGACTGCAGCAAAGCATTAAGCAGTTGTAGTACTATGTCTGCTCCCAAAGTCATTAAGACTACATCTTGGGGGCATCGGAATCTGCTCTGAGGAATTGTTAACCTACTCAACAGTTGTTTAGCAGAGAAAGTAATCCATTCTTGCATACGTTCCTACCTATTCTGAGATATCTGGAAATAAAAAAGCAGACATAATGGCAAAAGAAGCAGTCAAAATATAGGCAGTGGAAATCAGCAGTATTTTAAATGTCCGAGGGGAAGAACGTAGCATGGGGTAATTACTCTGATGCATTCAACAAGCGACATTTTGGATTCTGTTCAAAGATTGCAAGAATCATTTGAAGTAAAGGGACACAAAAACTAAAAGCAGTAATAAGCAGGTTTTGGACTGGAAACATAGTTTCAGTAGAGTCTTTTCATCCCCTCAGATCTCTGAGAATATAATGCGCTGAGGTTAATTCAGCAGAGCATGTTCCTCTATTAAGCAGGTGAAAGACAGGCCTCGATGAGTAAGCGGGGATACAAAGTCAGTGATAAGGGGATGAATATTTTGCATTTTAAGGACTACTGGACTTGAAAGTGAAGGTCGACATCACTGAGCACCGAGGGGCACCAACCGCTGTAGAAACCTCAGCGTAGAAGAAGACTCTTATTAGTTCAGCAACACATGCTGGCAAAGGTCTCACAATCGAAACTTAAACCTCTCATTTTGGGTCCTGGGTTAGTGTAATTAAAGGGAATACAGAAACGTCCAAGCTTTGACATCTATGCTACCGGAGTGTGGCATTTTGACATTCATTAGACTTAGTAAGAATAAAGTGTGACAGATGGAGAACATGGAGAAAAAATGCTCTGTTGCTGGGGCCTGTATTCAATAATCCAAACCCCTACTGTACCTCCTGTCTACGGTTCATACTTAAGAAACATACATGCCTAGAACACATGCTGAACATGGTCTTATCTCAGGGCCTGTCAGTGGCAATTACTGTTTGTCTGCACTAGGTTACAAACTTTAAACAAAGTTACAGTTGCCTGCTCTGTTTCACCTTCGTTTTAAGACACAAATATCATCACCTTTACAGTTATTTGTCAAGGCTATCAGCTAAAAAAAACACCTTGGGGATCATGGGGACAGGATCTCGCCTCCTGAAGTCATTTATAGCATTAATGATCTTCTTATTCCTCTCCGGGTCGTAACTTCCACTACTTGTTTGTGTATGCTGCTGCTGGGATGAGCTATTATGAATGCTTTTACTTTCATGAACTTTTCCTGCTGTCGAGCAAGATAGTGGAATGTACAGGTGTATTAATTTGTTTGATTAATTTGAATATTTGTATTTTAATAGTCTAGAGTATGTCCACCTTTGCAGTGTTAACACATTCATCGAAAGGATGTGTTGAGATTTTGTGACGAATCAAATGTATCCCCCAAGCAGGACTTTCTAAATATATCATGAATAAGTACTCTGGCTACTTCAGCAGGTACACCCAAGTGTTCAAAAGCAACTCAACATACAGTAATAGCTTTGTTGTTGAAAATAAAATTGCTCAACTATTTTTGTTTTGTTGTCATTGTCCCAAAGTAGATATTACTTTTTGTTGTCGAATTGAAGTCAAACTATTGTGCTTTTCACGACTAAATGTGTAATTATACTGTTTAATTAAACTGTAAGTTATTTAACTTTTTCCTTTTTATTGTGCCGCTTTAGTATGAGGCATGAGAGATGGACCTATTTAAAATACTTTGGTAAAATACAGCACAGTTCATTAACACGGCCAGCGTCAGCCCTGAAGATAATCAAGTGTAATTCCTCACCTCTCCGACAAGGCATCACAACTGAGTATGACTTTCTTGAAAGGCCAAAAACTTTGTGACACAGCTGTTGAATTACATCATGTTAAATTGTTTGAGTGTGATATTTTTCATTATTAATTGTCCAAGAAATTTTCGAAAATGTACAACCAGATTTGTTTTAAATTCTCTGGTCATCTAAGTGCCTCACTTATTGCACTGTGTTTCCTCTAAGAAACAAAAACAAAGCACCTTGTCATTCATTTGCTCAACTCAACTAAGATGAATAATGGCTGACAAAGAAGAAGGTACTGCTGAATGCCCTCAGTCCTACCCTTTACTATCATCTAATTATTATGTCCTCTACTTTCCTCAAATTCCAAACTCTAGATACATGAATGACAGAATCCTATGTGACAGATACAAACATTGCGATTTGAATCATGGTTTCCTTCAGCAGACCACATCAACGGCCAGTCATCCATTTGATACAAAGACATCAGCTGAAAGGTCGTAATTGGACTCAGTTATGATTGGGCAATCGTTTAGAACAGGATGACGGTCACAGAGAAATGGATAATATTAAATTCTGCTGAGTAATCTCAGCCCTACATTATTGTGGATTACAGATATAATTATACATTCAAGCAATAACATTTTCTGAGTAGGCAAATACTTTGAAATGCTATAATGTATTAAGTATCGGGGGATTGGCGTTTCCTAGCGTCACTTGCTAACAGATTTCTCCTCTGTATTTTCCTCAGGCGCAGGTGAGGACAGAAGAGCCCGTCACCACTGCACTGAGCGAAACCATTCCCAAGTTCTACTTCCCACGGGGCCGGCCCCAAATCAGCCTCAACATTGACAGCCTCATTTCCAAAATTGAGAAAATATTTTCCCAATTCCCAAATGAAAGGGCCACCATTGAGGACATGGGGAAGGTTGCCAAGGTGAGAAAGTGATTTGCAGTGATTCAGCTGCCACCCAACAAATTATTTTCATTAGTGCTATTTAGATCCTGGCTTCAAGACTGTTTGCTCATTTTAAATCCCACGGAAAATAATATCTCCATCTCCCCGAGGAATGTCTACAGTGGTTTGCAGGGAACCCGAGTGCACTGAGAAATAGCAGATAGATTTCCTCAAGAAAGCCTTAAAATGATGCATCGCTGACATGAGTCATTGTCTAGTTTTTTTTTCCGACACTTAAAGTTGCATGTATAGCTTGAAAGTTTTCAGTGTCTAATTTTTTCTTCCTTTTTGTCTCTTTTCTTCTTTCCAACCACACCAAATGTACCATTCTCCCTGCCACTGCGTCCCCAGGCCTGTGAATGTCCCTTCTACTGGAAAGTGCCTTTGTTCTGCTTGGCTGGAGGCGACAGGACGGGCTTCGTGTCTGTTCACAAGTTCGTGGCTATGTGGAGAAAGTAAGACAAAGAAGCCTCTAAATTTCAGTGAGACACTGGTGCAGTCACTCAGAAGGCCCTTACAATCTCCTCTGAACAATATCTGTCATTATGGCTCTCTAGATTAGATCACTTAAAAGAAATGACTGATCACAAAGGCCTCACAAACATTTGTGTCGTAATAGAAAACAGTTCCCGTAACCCCAAAACATCCATTCAGTGTCCTAATGTGCAAAATTGAAAGAATACCATTGAGCACTTGTGGCTAGCTGCAAATACTGTTGTGTGCTTGAGGCACACTCCTGGATTTGTGTGAGAGTCTCCGCTGCACAGACCCGACCTTTGACTCAAGCTCATGGCAGAGCCATCCTTATACGAGAGGCCACAACAGATGCTTGGCTGATGCCTGTTGCTCCTAGAAGATCTCACACTTAATTACCCAGCAATGTGTCAGGGTCCTAATTTCCAAAAAGCATCATACCTGCACTTACTCTTTTTCAAGGAACCCTTTCAAACATGTGTTCTTGAGAGAATCATAAAAAAAGGCAGAATAAACAGGGGAGCAAATGAGGGAGTAACCTTGCAACCATCTGTTCTCTCTTTTCTCCCCCCCAGAATTCTGCAGACCTGTCACGATGACGCTTCTAAATTTGTGCATCTCTTGGCCAAGCCTGGCTGTAATTACCTGGAACAAGACGACTTTATTCCATTCCTGCAGGTACTGGCTGCAGCACACCCAGGGAGTGGGCCGGACTTGGCAGCCGAGGATGGCAAAATTGTATTGGCTTGAGTTGTGCGAGCTGGACTTAATTTTTGGTCTGTCCTGCGAAAGCTTTTTCATGTTGCGGCCGACTGATATATGGTTGGCTATATAACATAGAGGAGTGCATTAAGAGTGCAGACACTTATCTAGTGTGATTGAAACCATCTCTTGTAGATCAATGCTAATAGCAGCAAACACATGGATGGAGAACACACTGCTTTTTCCCTTTTTTTATTCATAGAAAATCTAATTGGTGTTAAGTGTTTCTTACTATTTAGAATTATTGTTCGTGTTGTCATTTACCCATCACGCTGTTCCCTCCACTGTCCCCCACCTACAACCTCATTAATTCCCTACCTGGCAGTGTCAGCTGGTTGAAGCCAAACGCTTTCCCCTGCTAGCAGAGAAGCCCGGTGGCACACGCAGTTTAATTTGTGTTCTCTCTGCCGAGCCAATCACTCTTGACTGTTTTGATGAATGAAAGGGGGATTGCAGCGGAGTACATTTGACTGTCGCTGCCTGTTTCCTGTGCCCTGTGATTTATGTGTTTCTCTATGATTTTAATTTCTCTCCGTAAGAGTCAAAAGGCACCGCTGCTGCCCTGAAATAAGGGCTTTTAATTTCATCGCTGCCTTAGCATTAATGTCACCCATTCCCCCCTGCAGCTAGGGGAGGGGGCTAGAATGGGGCTGAAACAAGAGGGGACTTTATAGCTCAAGACAAGGGAGAAATTCAGTAAGAGTCACATAGACGTATCCTGCTTTACACAACCTCACTGTCAGCAAGAAGGAATTAAGCCCATCTTAAAACAAGTTCACCCAGTTTTTTGTGGCATTAAAAAAACAAACATTTGAACTCAATAACCTTTTTCCTTCCGAGCAGGAGCTTTTAAAGCCTTTGGTGAAATTCATTATGACAGACATCAATAAATAGACGTAGCCCGGCCCAGATGAGAACAGCCACTGTAGCAAACATCGCAAAACAAACACAGTTTCCCTTCAATTCCTCACTTACAATAATTTCTGAATTTAAATGGAAACGTGGACTTTCTTTAATTTTTTTTTTTTATTGTTAACTGAATGTCTTTGGCTGTTCTTAGGATATAGTGAACTCGCACCCAAGCCTGGTCTTTCTAAAGGAGGCTCCGGACTTTCATTCACGATACATCACCACGGTAACCTGCCACAGTGAACTGAACATCATGGTTAGCTACCATTTATGTGATTCATACTTAATAATGATAGGCTTGTGTTCTTTTCAGGTTATTCAAAGGATATTTTACAATGTGAACCGGTCATGGACTGGAAAAGTAACATGTAATGAGCTCAGGAAAAGCAACTTCCTTCAGGTATTTGTCTTTTTTGCATTTTCTTAAACTCCATTTAGACTTTAATTTTAACATGTATGCATTATTTATTTAAACAGCAACTCCATTTTTTTTCTCATTCTGCCAGCATGTGGCATTGCTGGAGCAAGAAGATGTGAACCAGCTGACAGATTTCTTCTCCTATGAGCATTTCTATGTTATCTACTGTAAGTTCTGGGAGCTGGACACCGACCATGATCTCTCCATAGACCAGAAGGACTTGGCACAACACAATGACCAAGGTGAGCAAACACGCACACAAGCATACACGGCTCGCCTTCAAGGGACAAATGTCCTCATCATATATTCCAATTCAAATGAAGTTCATTTCTTTTATACAAATGACACAAGAGGTTTGAGAATGCAGAGATGATAGTTACGGAAATGAACTGTTCTGGGGCCTTCCTGATGCAATCGGTAGGCCGTGGAGCAATAACAAGTATTTGCAGATGTTATTTGCTCATGATTTACTTCACACACACACACACACACACACACACACACACACACACACACACACACACACAAACACAAATGCAGAAAAACAACAATATGTGTATTGTGCTAAAAAGATGCCACATGTGGAGATATCTC
>CAAKHD010008662.1:0-10508 GCA_901007705.1 Fistularia tabacaria | reverse complement strand
CTGCATGGTGATGTCTGGGGTCGGCTGGGGGGGGGGGAGGAGGCGGGACGTGGATCTCACCTGTGTGTGTGTGTGTGTGTGTGTGTGTGTGTGTGTGTGTGTGTGCGCGCAGGTCGGGACGGTGCGCTACATGGCCCCCGAGGTTCTGGGCGGAGCTCTGAACCTGCGGGACTGCGAGGCGGCGCTGAAGCAGGTGGACGTCTACGCCCTGGGCCTCCTCTACTGGGAGACCTTCAGGAGGTGCTCAGACCTTTTCCCCGGTGAGACGCATCTCCTGGAGCTGGCCGGCAACCCTGAGCTGGATCTGCAGGACACACTGACCTTCAGCCTCCTGTGTGTGTGTGTGTGTGTGTGTGTGTGTGGCAGGTGAGGCCGTGCCCGACTACCAGCTGGCGTTCCAGCCGGAGGTGGGGAACCACCCGAGCTTCGAGGAGATGCAGATCCTGGTGGTCCGAGAGAAGCAGCGGCCGCGGTTCCCCGAGGCCTGGAAGGAGAACAGCCCGGTAAGATCTTCAGCAAACATCTCCCGCCCTGACTGCACAGGTTCACACTCACCGCCAGGGTGTGTGTGTGTGTGTGTGTGTGTGTGTGTGTGTGTATGTGTGTGTGTGTGCAGTTGCTGCGCTCCCTGAAGGAGACCATGGAGGACTGCTGGGACCAGGACGCCGAGGCCCGGCTCACGGCCCAGTGTGCAGAGGAGAGGCTGGCGGAGCTCACACTGCTGAGCACACACACCTCTGTACACAACCACAGGTACACACACACACACACACATACACACACATACACACACACACACACACACACACACACACACACACACACACACACACACACACACACACACACACACACACACACACACACACACACACACACACACACACACACACACACACACACACACACACACACACACACACACACACACACACACACACACACACACACACACACACACACACACACACACACACACACACACACACACCCCTCCCTGTGTTGCTCCCGCAGGAACTTGTGTCAGAGCTACTGGCCGCCGCTGCTGAGCTCCACGTCCTCGTACATCGAGGACCTGCAGGTGGGCGTGGTGAAGAACCTCCCCGGAGACGGACACGCGCTGTCCGTCATCAGGACCGCCGACCGGGCGGAGAAGATCATGAACGCCATCAACGCCGACCGGCAGCAGGCGGAGGACAAGCGGACGAACGGGCTGAGGGCGTCGGCGGCTCCGAGCCAGGCCGGCTCGGCCCGCGGGGACGCCCGGGAGCATCGAGGTGCGTGAACGTCGCTTCGCGACCTCGGCTCGCCGGCCTTCGCTCGTTAGCCGCAGGGCGCCGGGATCGCTAGCTTACCGACTCAGCCGACGCTCCCGCTGTCCCGCAGGTGGCGCCGCGGCCGCGTGTCTGCAGCTGACGCAGGACGACCTGGAGGCGACCAAGCTGGATCCCAGAGAGGTTCTGCTTTCGCCTTGCTCCCGTCTGTGCGTGACCTTCCGGAGAGGAACCCGTATCTCCATTGTGTTCTTCTCAGGTGAAGAAGAACCTGCGGGAAAGCTCGGGGGAGAGTTTGATGGAGTTTTCCCAGAAGCGCTTTGACTCATCGGAGCGGCCCAGCGCCGACCCGCTGCCCCGCCGGAGCCCGCCAGCCCGACACGTACGACGGAGACCGTCGGGAGCTGCCGCTGCCCGTCGCTGACGTCCTCACCTAAGAGCTGATCTTTGTCCCTCAGGCTGACCAAGGAGCTTCGGCGATTCCGCCGTCTTCGTCCGTCCACCCCCTCCCCAAACAGCAGAACCTGCCCCAGAGGCCCACCAGCCTCCACCTCCTCACCAGAGCCAGGGAGGCCGGCCCAGCCTCCGGCCGGCTGAAGCTGGGGAAGCTGAAGTCCAGCCGGCAGGTGAGGCACCATCTGGCGAGCCACTTCCGAAGGTCTTCATGAGAACCAGGGCTTGGACCAGTCGAGGTCCTCCTGTCATCGCAGTCCGGTCGACATCTGGTACTTTCGATGATCTAACCTGGATTTGGCGCGAAGGGCCGGAGGTCAGACGCTAGGATGTTAGCAAGGCGAAATGTGGGTGAGGTTCATGTCCGGGAGGAAGAACATCCGCTCGGGTTTCTCTTCCTGAGCCGAAGATCAGCGTCAGCTGATGGAAGTAAGAGTGTCGGATTTCCAGAGTGGGTGGCCGTGATGGGCGTCCAGGTTCTCCTGGCCTCACGAAGACCTCGTCGCTCGCTCCTGCCCTGGAACCCGCCGGTCTAATCCTGCTCTTTCAAACTGTCACGTTAGGTGGAGACGGGAGTGGCCAAGATGAACGTGGTCACAACTAGCGACGAGGAGCTTCACCCGGTCGCGACGATGACCAACAACCACGTGACCGGAGGTCCTGCAGCGGGAAGCCAGGTCCGTCCGGCCAAGGTGGCGGCGAGCAGCTGCAGCATGGGTGCTCCCACCCTGGTGATCAACGACACGGTCGGCGGGGGTCGAACCAACCCAGCGGGTCCGCAGGTGGAAGACGAGGACAAGATAGGAGGCATGAGCTCCAGGCAGGACGGCCGGCTGAACCTTCTGATCTCCAGCCCGGACGAACACGAGCCATTGCTGAGTCGGGAGCAACCTCCGGCCACCAGCGAGGACCTTCACCCGCCACGGCCTGGGAACGTCCTGTCCGGACGGACCTCCAACTCCAACAACAACAACAACTACGGGCTGGCTGCTGGGACTGAGGTCCGAGGCACGGGTTTAGATGTTGAGAGTGGAAGGAGTGTGTCTTCAGAGGTGATCCGGGCTCCCGACATCGGCGGTCCAGAACCTCTGAGGATCAGTAGACCTTGTGCTGCAGGATCACAAGTGGGGACCAAAGGTCTCCCAGCTGGTCCCGCGGAACCCTCTGCGTCCGATGAAGCCTCCACGGCCTCAGATGTTGGTCCAGACGTAGAGCTGGAAATGTCTCCCGGCTCCCCGGATCACCTGGTCCTGTCTCCTGCCGCCGTGCAGCTTCCTTCTCCAAAGTCCAAGGACCCAGAATTTGTGTCAGATGCAAGCGCGGTGGAATCTCTGGAGCCGCCGGGAGTCACAGCTTCCTCTCCGGAAGGCCTCGTGTTCGACGCCGTGTCTGCCGCTGTGAAGGATTCCACTCCGGAAACATCTGCTGAAGCCTCCCCTCCTGGAGTAGAAGTTCTGCAACACACGCCAGTGGAAGCTCGTGTCATGGATGCTCTCGCCTCGCTTCGAGGGTGTCACGCTGTCGGCCTTCTGGAGCCCGAAGTTCCAGTTTTTGAGTCGGAAGGTTCAGCGGCCAAAGTTCTTGCTGCTGCTCCCTTCGGTCCGGACTCGTCAGCTGGAGAACCTGCAGCTCGACAAGGTCTGCCGTCAGAGCTTCAACTGCAGCCTCAGAGGGAACGTCCGAAGACCAGAAAGCCCCAGCGTCCCTGCTCTTTGGACCTGTCCTCCATCTGCTCCTCACAGGGTAAGTCCAGATTTCACGACGACTGTAGAGTCACAAACCACAGAACGTGACTTTAGATATGCTCGCGTCCGAGGTGAAGGCCCAGGACGTTCCTCCTCAGGGGAACCGCTGGTGCTTCCGTACCTCGTGGCATCCGTGACTTTCACATTTAGAAGAAGCATTGAAGGTTGAGATCCAGGTATCCTCACGTGACGACCGGTACTCCTCTTCTTGAGATCCAAGCCAGAAGGTACGTATTCTGAAGTGGTCGGAGGTCAGAGTTGTCACATGGTGATCTACACCTGTGGTGTCAGGCTGGAAGATCTACTGAGGAGGCCAGGGGGCAAGTGGAGCCTATTCCGGCGGTCATCGGGCAAGAGGCAGGGTTGACCCTGGAGCAGGTCATCTCAGGGAGAGGCAGACAACCGTTCAGGGTCTCGAGTGAACCTTCTGCGTGCGTGTGGACTGTGGGAGGAACCCGGAGAACCCTGAGGAACCCCGCGTGGACATGGAGCGTCCTCGCAGGAAGGCCCCCTGTGGGACTCCACCCGGGGACCTTCCCGTGAGGCTCCCGGTGATTGACTCCGTGCCGCTCGTCCCGGACACGGAATCGTGAGGCTCAGTCAATGTCAACCTCCAGGAGGCACCGGGCAGTCACCGGTCCACCGCGGCATCCGTGTCCAGAATCCTGAACATACCGAGTCCTTCATGAATCCCTTGTGGGGAAACGAGCGGGAGCCGGTGGGCGCCGTGTGCCAGCGCCAGGCGAGCAGCGAGGGCTTCCGAGTCCGGCCCGGCGGCGAGGAGGAGCCGGTCCGAGTCCGATGCTTCCCCTCCCGCGCCGCGCCGGCCTCGCGCCTGTTCTTCTCGTACTCAACATGCGCTCATGTCGTCTCCGACGATGTCCTTTGTCCTCAGATGATTCGTCTCCGGCAGACAACGGCAGTCTGAGCGCCTCCGGCGAGAAGATCAAGCGTCGCGTCAAGACCCCTTACACGCTGAAGAAATGGCGTCCGGCCTCCTGGGTGGTTTCCACGGATACAGCTCTGGACCCGGACTTCGAGTTCGGCGGCAGCCAGACCGGCGCTTCGAACGGTCTTCAGAGAGCAGCGAGCAGCGGCTTCCCCAGAATCAACCAGTCCAAGTCCAGCATGGCGGTGTTCCTGGTCGGGGGCGGAGCCACGGCCACCGCGGCCTCCGAGCCAGACGGGATGACCCGCTTCTAGATTCTGACCTCTTCTTCACGAATGGATACATTTCCCGCCTCTTTGTCTTCCTTCTTTTTTTGTTGTCACGCCATCTGACCTCCTGAAGAAAGTGACGTGGACGACGGGAGCAGCGGAGGTTCACGCCGAAGCGTTCCAGATGTTTGTCAGGGCAGCTGCGGAGGACTCCTGCCTTCTGTCTCTGCTTCCTTCCTGCCCAGTGTTGGAAGCCTGCCTGGCCAGCGGAACATCTCCGGACCTCGGCTCCTCCGTCCGTCGGGTTGTACGAGGTCAAACCCTGTGTTGCTGTCAAACCCCGTTGGAGCAACGGGACTTGGCTGCGGTTCCGAAGAGCCGGAACAGGACCTCTCGCTTCGACCGGGTTTGACAAGGAGCTCCCGGCCCGTCGTCCGCCGGCAGGTTAGATGCTTTTCTGCGGAAGGAGCCGGAAGACCAGGTGTGTTTCTCAGCCGGGAAACGAGCCCGGCACCCCGGAGATCAGACCCGCGGACCACCTCCACTTGGGACGCAAAGCCGATCAACTCTTGGACCTCTGTCTTCTCGTGACCGGTTCAGCTTCTGGTCGGCCTCGACGGCGCAAGAAAGACGAGAGGACACGTTAAATCAGACTCGACGCCTTCCGAGCACGACTGACGAACGGGGCCGTCTGGAGATAGAAGCAACCGACCTTCATGTCCAGGAGCTACCGAGCCGAGACCTGCAACCGTCTACCCATGTTCCCGCTGGCTTCAAAGCGGGGGGACCCAGGAGAGCTCCGCCATCAGCTCCTCCTGTCTCGACGATACCTGGACTAGTTTGGAGTTGCAACCCGTTTTCATCCCTCCAACTGATCTTGAACCTTTCGCAGGTCGTGCAGCATCTGCTGTGGACCAGCTGAGAGGAAAAACTGAACTTGGCACCCGCCGCAGACACGGACATGACATCTCAGCCTGTTCTTAGACCATTTGCAGGTGGGAAGGTCTGCAAATGACGGGTTCACGTTGGTGGAGCAGGTGGTCTTCTTGCGGTTCCAGAGCGAGTGGATCTGGACAATCAAGTCGTCAAAGTGTTCAGCTTCTGTTGTGATTCTTCTTTGGTCGAGTGGATTCGGTTTGTCTTTCTTATTTCCTCCCTCTGTAACTCCTCGTGGGTTGAGGGACTCCTTGGTCTAGTTGAAGGTGGCTGGGGCGTGTGAGCGAAGCCCTTCTCCGTGGAGATCTTTGCTCCAGGAGTTCATTTTTCCTTCCAGGATCTGGACTCTCGCTGTGATTCTGGACCCCATCATGCACTATTTCGGCCCCTTTTCAAAGAGAACCTCATGTTTCACTGGAGGAGGTCCGAGGGCTTCTCACATGGCCTCATCTCTGCGTGCACTCCGGCGTGGGTCACAGGCCAGAAGGTCCTCCCGTTCCAGGTTTGTTTCTTTAGCTGATCGGCACCCCGAGGCGAGCTTGACCGAGGGCCAGGTCAGCTGAGACGTGGTCATGACAGCGGAGTGCTCGGTCACCTCTTGTCCGACCGAGTCCCGGAAACTGCGGCTCAGTTCCCTGACAAGAAGGTCAGGAGTGGAAGGTGGTCCGTCGTTCGGATGTTCTCGGCCGTTGACACGGGGACGACCCTGTCTTTTGTCCCCGGCTGTTGCGGTTGGTTCTGGCAGCGTTGGCGTCGGTATGAAGGGCTGCGAAAGGTTAATGGAATTATCTCCGTCTTGGCAGCGAACGCGGCCCTTTCTGCCAGGTGGCTTCTGGTCCTGCCGGTGGGCTCCAATGCTCTCCATCCCGGGGAGATATTTATAGCCCGAAAGCTCTGACAGGCCGCCGGGAGCCAACGCACGAAGCAAAGCCGTCTTTGTGGGGAGGTGTGGTCGCCGGCGAACCACCGCAGCCCAGATAGTCAAATATATTTGAGTTAGCAGATGAACAGGACGGAAGCCGGTCCTGGAGCTTCTCCTTGGACTTGTTCGGGTTGATTTCAGGAGGAGCGTCTGCTCCGAGCCTCCCAAAGTTCACCCTCACTGCCAGAGGACTCCCTCTTTTCTTTGCACCTTCTTCGACGGCGGACAGCTGGCGACTGACAGACAGAACAGCAGGGCGAGATCTTCTGCCGGAGAGGAGAGGGGAAGGAAAGACCTCGTCCACAGGACCAAACGCACCTTTAAGCCCCGCGTCGTCTTGTTGCCATTGTGCGTTGTGTCCATCGCCTGTCTTTCCCGCCCTGACACGTGAGACGAGCAGTCACAGGAACCTCCACCCAGATCCAAGCTGCTCCCCGAAGAAGTCCCTTCCAGTTTGGACCAAAACCGTCCACTTCTCATGGAGTGGCCTTCAAAAAGGCCCCTCCTTTGACCTTTTAAAACCGTCAACGAAGTCAAACACCGCTAAGTTTCTCGCCCAGTTCTTCTCATTTCACCCGCTGATCTTCTGACCTTCCGTCCACGTGGAAACTTCCTCCCATTGTATTTCAAACTCGTCTTGTAAGACCTTCAATTTGAGTTACTTTTGTATTTTCTACCGTTTGTACTGTTTTGATATGCTAACTTGTACATGTGAATACACTTTGAGGCTTTTCTGGAACCAGAGGCGGATGTCAGGAAGGTGAAGCTCGCTAATCTTCACCGCGAGGATGCTCACTTTCGAAAGTAGGACGTGAGGTAAACACCTGGCGTCTCTCTAAAGCAGCTGCTGGTGTCGGAGGTGATGGGAACGCCTCCGGACTCGGAGGTGGAGATTCTCCGGTCGGCGTTTTGCGGATGCTAATGCGGGAGGCGTTTAATGTCCTTGGAAGTCCTGGCTTGGAAACGAAGAAGGAAGGACCAGCGAAGACAAACACAGAAGAATGCTGGCCTGTTCGAGTGGCAAACATTTTGCGTCATGACGAAGGGAAACTTTGAACGCTCCAGTGGATCCGTCATCTCAGCACATTACACAGGCTAATGTGCTGCGCTGCTGGAGTTCTAGCCGCTCGAAGGTGACTGATCACTTCCTCCCAGGAAGTGGACGGTCGTCATGTTCATCCACTTCTTCATCGTCTTCTTCTTCTTCTTCTTCTTCTTCTTCATCTTCTTCTTCTTCTTCTTCTTCTTCTTCTTCCCTCCGCTTTGATATCAAACTTTCCGATTTTTTTACCGTTTCAGCATCCGTGTCATGTTTGTAAGTGCTAACTGCGGCCACGGATGAGGCTAGTTCCCAGCTGAAGCTACAAGTTAGCATGGGCCGAGCTTCCCGCTGACCGGGCCTTCACTTCTTCTTTCCGTTGTCTGGGAGACGGTTGAGTCTGAGCTGCTTTGAGTCGTCCAGAGGCGAAATGTTCCCGAGTTCACCCGCTAGCTTTTTCTTGCCAAGAATATTCTGGTTGCTGGATTAAATCCCTTTAAGGCTGTTTCATGTAGCTTCTAATTTCATTTGTATTTAATCCATTTAGGATGAAGAGTTTGCTAACGTTCAGCATGAAACGTCACCACTTTGTTTCAATGCTGACCTGCATCTTCAAGTTAGCGTCCAGTTAAACAGACACTACTAGCTAACCGTGTATATTGTCGTCTGAACCCTGATATCCATGAGAGTGTACTTGCTGTTGTTGGATGATCTTCTGTGTATTTCTGTGTAAATACTGTGTACACACCCGGAGTCCATGACGTGACGCCGCGGCGGGGAGCTAGCGCTGCTAACGCGCGCCGTGCTACGTTCAAAGCGCCGTGTCCCTCCCGGTTTCGGGGCGAGGCAGTGGGACTCGGTCTAAACCCTGATGGCGATCCATTGTCGTGGTGATGTGACAACTCCCCCCCCAGCATGATGTGGTGTTTCTTCTCGGAGGGAGAACGTCCAGAGCACCGTCTTCTCATGGTTCTATAGAGTGTCACTGTTTAGTCCTGAAATAAACGGCTGAAGTTGGCTGTGTGTCGTCTGCTGAGAATCGAACCTGCGGCCTCCGGCTCTCGCGGTGTGTTTGAACACGGGAACCACAGATTTCACTCCCGTGATCGGACAGAAACCTTCGGAAGGAGAGAAGGTTCCGGCTTCTCCAGGATTTTTTCTGGGTTTTTTTTCAATATTTCACACATTCACACATTTTAAGGGTCACTTTTACACATTTTTTTGTGGTCGTTTTTAACTTTTTAATTTTCTTTTCAACACGCTCCTCCCATCCTGATCATTTTTTGCCGATTATTTCGTGATCCTTTGCACTTTTCGGGACAAGTTTTGATATGTTTTGTAATTCCTGGAAGAGCTCCAGGCGTCTCCTGCTGGTTTTGAATAACAGACCCTGAAATAAAGAGTGACCTGACACCTCCTCCTCGCTCCAGTCACACGTGCTTTTTATGCTTTCACTGCTTTTGGGGTCGGCGGGACGTTGAACCCGGATGCAGGTCAAAGGTCAAGCCTGAAGGAGCAGGTGAGCCACTTTCACGAGATGATTGTCCTCAGCAGGTCACGTGACCTCCTCGATCCTTCTCACTGAAACCAAACTTAAACCTGTCTTCAGTTGTAGAGAGAGGACTTCCTCGTCCTCCCCGAGGTCCTGCTTCTGGATGCTGGACCTCCACGGATGTCCTCCTCGGTGTTTGTCATCCGGTGACTCCGGAGAAGTCCTCTGCGGACCTGCTGCCGTGTCCTCCACCCTCAGCCTCCCGCAGGGGGCGGCGTTTCTGTGGAAAACCTCTTCAAGAACCAAGAAGAACTCCAGTCACGAAGGACGAAAATCCGACGGATCGAAGGGAGAATTCCAACGTGCGTGAATTCAGGTCAGCGTTCGTGTTCAAAGTCCTGGTGGTGCCACCGAGGCGGAGAGCTTCGTGCGTCCAGAAAACCAACGAAGGCGCCCGGTCGGAACAAAGAAACAGGAAATGAAGAGAAAGAGCAGAATGTCAGTCCATATTTCACTCTTACATCACTTGTTGAACTGGCTCTGGGGGGGGCGGGGCTTCTCGAACAGGAAGTAAACCCTTACTTCCTGTCACAATGACCACCAGAAGATTTTCCTGGCCAGACTTTGAGCAGAGGAAACGAACTGTTTAATAAAATTCAACTGTTTAAAACAAAGAAAGAAGAGAATCTGGTCTTTCTGTCGGCAAAGAGCCGTCCGGAGGGCTGACCTCCGACAGGAGCCCCGTTACCAAACCTAGTTACCAAACCTAGTTACCAAACCCCGTTACCAAAGCTGACCGGGTCTCTGCGGGCTCCGGCAGGTCATGTGACTGTGAGAGCCAATGGGGACGGAGGTGGAGTGTAAACACTGAGACGGTGTGTTGTAACCGGGGAGATGATTGACAGGAGCAGCCTGGAGCCCTTTTGGTCGGCAGCTATTTAATGACTCAGGTTTCGGCTCAGAGCTGCTTCGAGTTCACGGCCTCGGCCCTCCTTCCTCCTCCTCTTCTTCTCCTCCTTCCTCCTCCTCTTCTTCTCCTCTTCTTCTTCTCTTCTTCTCCTCTTCTCTCTTCTTCTCCTCTTCCTCCTCCTCTTCTTCTCCTCTTCCTCCTCCTCTTCTTCTCCTCTTCCTCCTCCTCTTCTTCTCCTCTTCCTCCTCCTCTTCTTCTCCTCCTTCCTCCTCCTCTTCTTCTCCTCTTCCTCCTCTTCTTCTCCTCTTCCTCCTCCTCTTCTTCTCCTCTTCCTCCTCCTCTTCTTCTCCTCTTCATCCTCCTCTTCTTCTCCTCTTCATCCTCCTCTTCTTCTCCTCCTTCCTCCTCCTCTTCTTCTCCTCTTCCTCCTCTTCTTCTCCTCTTCCTCCTCCTCTTCTTCTCCTCTTCATCCTCCTCTTCTTCTCCTCTTCATCCTCCTCTTCTTCTCCTCCTTCCTCCTCCCCCTCTTCTCCTCTTCCCCCCCCCCCCCCCCTCTCCTTCTCCCCCCCCCTCTCCCCC
>CAAKHD010008659.1:0-11640 GCA_901007705.1 Fistularia tabacaria | reverse complement strand
CCCTCTGATGGACTCATTTCTGATCCTCTCCATCCTGGTCACTCTTCAAGAGAACCTCAACATCTTCATCTCTGCTACCTCCAGCTCTGCCTCCTGTCTTTTGTTCAGTGCCACTGTCTCCAAACCATACACCATCTCTGGTCCCTTTCATTCTAGATGAAGTTCTTCAATCACATAGAACCCCTGGAACTTTTCTCCACCCATTCCAACCTGCTTGAACCCTTTTTTTTCTTTATCACTCTCCGTTGCTCTGGACTGTTGACCCTAAGTACTTGCAGTCCTCCACCTTCTTGATCTCCACTCCCTGTAGCCTCACCGTTCCACTCGGGTTCCTCTCATTCACACACATATATTCTGTCTTGCTGTGACTAACCTTCATTCCTCTCCTTTCCAGAGCAAACCTCCACCTCTCAAGATGTTCCTCAACCTGTTCCCTGCTCTCACTACAGATCACAATATCATCTGCAAACATCATGGTCCATGGAGATTCCTGTCTAACCTCATCTGTCAGCCTGTCCATCACCACTGCAAACAGGAAGGGGCTCAGAGCTGATCCCTGATGAAGTCCCACCTCCACCTTGAAGATAGCTCATGCTGTACTTAATTCAGAGATTTTAAAGAACATTCTGTACTTATGGGAAATTAATATCCACATTTTAATGATTCATCTTACCTGGTTAACATTTCCGATTGGGGGACATGTTAAAGGACAGGTTCTTCATGAATGAACCAGGGAGTTGTGATCCGCCTGTCAGTTGTAACATCGTATCCTTGGGCAGCAGCTTGGACAAAGTGTCAGTGTCCTCGAGAAAGAAAGAGAGCTGTCATAATGCACTGGCTCACTGTGGTCACGGAGCTGATTCTGAACCTGTGGAAAACACACTTAATCCAAAAGCAGAAACCGAATGAATCAACGTTGTTACCTTCCCAGGGAGCACAGTGCGGAGATGTAAAACTTCATTTTTTTTCCCAACCTGTCCCATAATTCTGATGCGAACTAGCACAGTAATGATGTGCATATGAGGCAGAAAAGTCCTTTTTTTCCAATTTATTTATCCTCTGTAACCCCAGACGGTGTCAACAGGCCAGTCTGGGGGGATGTATATCCAAACTCATTTCTTTAAATATTGTTCTGCTCCTGTTTTTAATGGAGTATGACACTGTTGACTTCATTGGGCTGTCATTCAAACCTACATGAATCAACATCCTTTTATTGACCTCCTCTGACAGATATTCCCGACTACATGAACATTTCATTTTGAGTTCCTGTTTAAAAGGTCTTTTGACACGCTCCTGTGGGACAGGTTCAAATGCGTGCCAGCCTGTCAATCATAAATAATGTTAAATGCCAAGAAAAGATATAGCACGGGGGAGTGATCCGGCAGGACTTCACACAGGTTTCACCGTGTGTTACTGGGTCATGACACACTTTTCTCAATTTGAATTGGGCAAAAAATAGTCCCCTACGTGCCTTCATAGTGACAAAGTGGGCCAATGACTGAAAAAAGGAAAAATTCTGACATACTGTGATGTTCAAAAATCCTCTCTCTGTCACAAAAATATCAAGCTATGCATGTGCATCATCCAGCCATCACAAACTGGAGGAAATTTTAGAATTAAAGATACACGGGCACGGACTGACAAAGTATAGAACCGTGTCCGGCCATTTGACAATCTAATGTTGACAGTAAATTGAATCAAGGTGATTTCAGGTAGAATTACTCTGTATTAATACAAATGTTCAATGCACAATAAGTATCACGGAGACGCACGCTGACAGTCTTTGTGAATTGTGTGCACAGAGTGTCCTTTGTGTTCATCGGTCCGACTGTGAGGATAAGGATTTCACAAAGCCTGTGTTTGGAGCTCCTTTTAAACCCAAGCAAAGAGGCGACTTCTTTTTCCGTGGTTTCTGCTATATTACCCGTGTTTTCCATCAATGGCCGTTTACCATCACTTTTGAACTGATTGCTCATCAATGATTGATGGGCTTCTAATGACTTGTCCCCTCATCCAGTATGACACATTCTCAGATTGACTGGCTCAGGATGTTAATTCAATCCTAGGTGTAGCTTCTGTGCTGCCCATTCCTCAGACCTCCCTTCTTTTGCACTTGTTTTAAACCTATTGTGTACTACTTTATTATTTTACATACTGTTTTGTTGTTCGGGGTTTTAGTAACTGCCGTCTGTGAACTTGTGCATTTCCATAAAGTGAATTGAGTAGCCCTGGATGAGGTGCTTTGCACTGAAAATATATTTACCTTGGCCGCACCAGTGGAAGGCAGTGATTCCTTCGCATTTAAACAAGTCACCCACGTGTTTATGTACTTGCGATGGGAAAGAGCACTAATGACAAAACCTCTTTGCAATCAAAAATTCTCACTCGGCCATTAGAAAGACTGCATCTTTGAGCAAATTGAATTCAGATTTAAATTCAGAGCATTTATATTTTCCCGCAGAAGGTTCGCTGTCATAAGATTATGTGGTTACTTATTCTTTTTTGTATTAAGCCTCTCTAAATGTCTCAATGGGTGTGTCCAGAATGTGAGACCATCACTTATTACAACACAAACAGTAAACAAACCATGACAACGTCTCATCTGAATGCATTACCTTTCACAGACTACGTATGTGCTTGTGGAATTCTGAGGAAATGGACAACATCCCAATAATTATTTTATGCCTTTTTGCACTCTAAATTACCAGAAAGACTCAAATTACCCCTGTGTCAATGTTTCCTCCATCGCCCTTAATTATCTGTGCTGTTTCAAGGAGTTTTGTGCTGTAGTGTTGTGTCCAAGGTAATTGGCTCTTTTTGGCTACATTAGTCTGCCGTAACGTTCTTCTTTTTTTTTGCCACTGATCTAACGCGGAATGAAGTGCAGGTGAACAAGACGCAACAACTGGCTTAAAGTCCAGGTTTAGCCTTGACTGATCCTCCTTTTAACTGCATTCTGGTTAGAATACATACCTCTAATGAGACGCACTGCGGTCTTGAATAAAGCGTTTCAGAGAATATCCTTGTACACCTGTGGTGCTTCACCCACAGACAGAAGAGTTGGCATAAAAGTAAGAGAAGCAGCTGCCAGCTACCCCCTCCCTCTTTGATATGGAGAAAGTAGGTTAACCATAAAGCAGTGCCATTCGGGTACATATCCCAGGAAGCCAAGCCTGTTAACCTCATAATGACAATTTTTGTCTATATGTTTCATTTAAGGTATGTGACGGCAACTTTATCCTGCGTATTGATCCCAAAATAAGGTTTGATTGAGTTACTGGAGAATAAATCTCCAAACAGGTGGCGCATTTTGCCACAACCAGAGCTAATTGGTTTACCAATGACAGCTAAAGTACACACACACACACACACACACATATATATATGTGTAGATATATATATATATATATATATATATAGTAAATTGACTATGCAGAACAAATGTCTTAAGAAGTAATGCCAACACAAACAGATTTGGCAGCAGCGAAATACGTGTTAAAACTGTGACCTTTCATTGGGATAAAAATACCATTTGTTTAAAGAAGTGCATGACAAGGTGCCATGGTACTTGAATGGATTAGAACAACCCCCTGGGAAATCACCCACTTTCAGCTCACGCATGGGTTTGACTCTAATTGCACACACCGCTATCATATCTCTCTACTCGATCCTGTGCATCATCGGCGTAAACACTGAAAAGCAATCCAAAATTATACATTCCTCTTTAATTGCATGCAAGCCTGTGAAAGTAGTAAAATACCCTTTTGATAATGCTTTTGATATCATGTGATTTCTCTCATTTTAATGATATACATGTCAGTTCACCACTGGCCATTGCAATGCTCTGGACTTTATAGATTGACTCCGCTCACCCTATGTTCTCCTAAAGAGTCGGGGAGAATATTAGTTGAAGCTGACAGGGGGCGAAGATATGCATTTTAATGGTCAATTTGAGACTCCATTGACCACTGTGTTCTTTCTACAATGATAGTAATAGTCCATAATTATCGTCAGAATGCTCTGAGCATGCATGGTGTCACATCTATGTTGATCAGAGACTTGAAAAGGTCTCAGTGTTGACCTGAATTTTAAAGTTGTGTCATTAGGGGCATTTTGCCTGCATGCAGAAAGATAATTAAATAACTAGGTGACAGACGTTCTTATCAAATGTTAAGTCATAAGTCATTTGGATCATTCACCGTCAACACTGTTCTGCCGAAGCGCAGGACTCCGTTTGGTTTGTTTTTTTCGTTTTAAAGCTGAAACACAGCAAAGTAAGCACCGGAACTTCAGAGTGATGAAGCCTGTCTCCTGTTCACCTGGCATTTCAGAGATGTTCATGTTTAACTGAAGCATCTTAAAATGATGTTTTGCATTGAATCACCAGCTGCAAAAACAAGATGTCAGCTTCACAAAGTTGCTTCAGTTTAATTATAATTTGTTTCTCCCAAAACAATCATAGTATCCTGCCAAAAGGAGAATGTGGCCCAAATGCTGCTGGTCTGCCCTCAGACAGTGAGTGTATTTCAGTGAGATTAAAAGAAAGAAGAAAAAAACATTGAAGGTAAAAGCGCCCGTACAGAAACGTTCCAAGGCAAAGCCAGTTTAAACCAGTGGTGAGTGTATAGTATAATGTGATGCAATACATCCTGTCATAGCAATTTTCATCTGAGCTCCTCTGCAAAGGACACACTGACCCAGAAAAAAACAACCGTAATCATTCAGAATATTATAACCTTGAAAACAAGTCGTTTTTCAAGCAACAGCATTTAACTGTCGATAAAAAAACATCTTTGATGGGATCTTTCAGAAGCTTTCCCTGACACGAGCTATGGGTCTCTTCCAGCTGGAAGAACCATGATAACCACAGTTCTGTACAGGGTTTAATGACATTCGTGAAGGTATGTGTGTTTTTATTCCCTTACCCTGTACAAGTGAAAATAGTAAATTGACACCCGAGGGCCGAATCAAGGAAAAACGTGCCACAGATTGTATCACATTGAATTAATATACAATTAACTCACCGCCCAATTTATCTAAATTAAATTCATCTGAGAGCTTGTCAAATGGATGGAATTTGGGGCCAACCTGTTTGAAGTAGCAGTCCAATATCCAAGTTATTTGATTGGTTGAAGCGCTACCAGGGAGCCCCACTGGATATGCACCGAAGGTACAATAAATGAAAAACGGAACACATTTTGAGCTGCTATGAACAAATTGAATGTTTATGAGGAGTTTCCTTTTGGGATTTAGTTCTTGCACCAGAGGCTGGAGTGATTGCCTGGGCTCTCGTCATCTTTTTTTTTTTTTTTTGCCCCCCAATCCATTATAAAGTCTCCGTCATATGTGATCCTCTTCCACTGTCATCTTGAGAAAGGAGATTAGAATTGCATTTGAATGCTCTAAAATGCAATGTTGTTTCTCTGCCCGGCCGCCTGCCTGTGACCTTGATGGTAAAATGTCATGCGGTCAAGGAAATGTGTGGCGGAGAGGTCGAGAGTTTGGAAGAATCAGCCGCGGTGAAATAATTCATCTTGAAAACCAGGTCCACTCTATTCTGGATGGTTGCCTTTTCTCCCCCTTGTGGAGTTGAACAAAAGCGAGGAAACAATAAAATTCCATTTTGTTTATTAGTCATGCTTCATGCAGAAATTCTGGAGAATCTCCCTGTCAATTGAAAGGAGGGAGAGATACAAAGAAAAGTGTGAGACGTAAATGAGAAACAGCGTCGAGAGAACTTATCGGGAAAGATTGGTGGCCATAAAAATGGTGACATCAAGGAAAATATATTCTTTGTCTGCGCCGTGATACTGTTGGATTGAATTTCGGAAACCTACAGAAGTATATATCAAAATTATTTTGTGTGACAGTGGTTAATGGACCGACATTCAGCATCGGTCAGGTTTTGTTTCCCAGACAACTCAATGTGCCCTGGAAATGGTTGTGTATGGTCAAATGATTCGAGCTCTGACTTTCCGAGGTGTGTGTGTGTGTGTGTGCAACTGCCGTCTGGCCTGTGACTCCTTCTACCAACAGCGTGATGGTCAAACGTAGTCAAATAAGCGGCAGTCGTATTCAAGACGATATCTCGACAATGTGACCTTGGTCTGCCAGAATAATCTTTGGTGACAAACCTGATATGACATTTTAAGTGTCCGGAGTTATTCTGTGAATGAGAGTTCAATCATCTCATCATTAATGGATTTGGAGTGGGGCCAGTCATTCATGACATTTGCCAGAAATCTCTGTGCTGAAATTAGAATGTTGAAGATATTTTCTATGGTGCTATTTTCTGACCAGAGGGTGACTTTGATTAATGACTTTCTTTTGCAGCGCCATTTAGATAATCCAAAGGAATAATAATCTCATGCATTCAAAATCTTAAACTGAGCAGGTTGACCGAGGCCATCAGTGGCTTGGTCAATTACCGAGCTCATTAGTACTTGTGGTTTTTGTCAAACAGATATTTTAGGTCACTTGTTTTGTGTTTTTGCCCCGCCTTTATGATTCCATTTGTCTTTGTTAATGACTTATTTTATTATCCTGGTGATCCTATCGCTGCTGCAATAACAGCCGTATGCATTGTATAAATAGCTCCCTTAGACATCCAAAGTGTGCAGGCAGGCTTTTTTATACTTGCTTTTATTCTTTCCGTTCTGGTGATGCTTTATTCTTATTATTAAGTCTTTAGCTGGTGAATACTGTTTTTACCAGCGCTTGATTTATTTTGTTCCTTCCTTCCTTCCTTCCTTCCATGGTTTTGTTAAACTCTGATTTGTGCTTAGTCAAGTTATTGTTTTCTGTTATTTATTCTTCTGAAGCCACCCGTCACTCTCCAGACATTTGTAAGGCTACATAAGAACCCTCCCAAATCCATCCCGGTTAGTAAATGCAACAGCTTTCTCTCAATGCCTCTTGACTCACATTAACTGGGCATTGCCTAGGAGACTCAGGACAAGTGTTAATGGCAATTAAACCCCCATAACCAACCTTTCATTCTCCAGATTCTGTGACATATGAAGGATAACAGACCCTTACCTTCACTTCTCATCTGGAGCACATCAAATGGCACTGGACCCTTTGGTTTCCTGACATTTTGCAGAAATCGATTGCAATTTAATCAGTGTGAGCATGCTGTTATCAGCCATGCTTGCACCAGCTGTTTTGTTACCTGTGTCAGGCACTTCATGCTCGTAAAAATAGACATTTACAGGCAGCTCCATAGTGCCGCATTCAGAAAAATACCATTAGATAAATAAAATGAGACAAAATGTCAGCATTAAAGTTGATGATAATAGATGTGATGCCCCATGTCTATTTTGAGTGGTTACTACTTTGCTGTCTCGCTCACTTTCTCACTCTTTTCCAGTATGTATCTCCCATTTGCTTTGCCTCCGGTAATAAGTGCAGTAATTATCCCATTATTCTTTGAAGTCTTGGTAAAATCCAAGGCCCCCGAAACAACCTCCAAACATGTGGATGCTAAGTATTTAGGGTTCTACCAAGGTAGCCCACAGCTGGAATATTCCATCTTTGAAGCAGGTCATAATAACCTCAAAAGGGCATTGTTTCAAGAAAAAAAAAAAAAAAAAAAAAACATGTTTGAAATGCCATGCATTTCCAGTGAGTGACTGTACGACGCTTTGTGAGTCCAGAATTACAATGCTACAGATGATCTGTGGTGTCATGGCAATGTGTGTCTTTTTCCACAGGGAGCTAACATTATTTAGGGAATTGGGGATTTTAAGAGACCACACAAACACAAAGATGCCTCGAGGTAACTGTAAATAAACCCTGTTAGGCTCAGCGCGCGGATGAACACATTGAGCTTTTAAGAGTGCACTAGGTGCCAATTTTCGAAAGATTTAATAGGTTGGTTATGTGTTCAAATGAAAAACTGCCTATTTTTAAAGACCTTGAGATGATTTATTGACTCACACAGAGCCACACATGCTCAGGCACATACTGACACGAGAAGTTGTTTTTTTTGTTTCGTTACTCTCTATTTCTCACCAGAATGGACAATTAGGTTTGTAGTGCAGAGACTATTTTGTAACGCAGAAATCTCTGGTAAAAATCGTATGCATGCATCTGTTCCAATATCTTTGCATATCCAGATTAAATATTGATTATGAATGGCAGAAGGAAACCTGGGCTATAAGGCTGAATAATATTTCACAAACATGCACTCTCACCGTAATTGAGCAGAGACATTAATATGTCGATGATGTACAACTATCTGAGTCCTAACTGCCACTAGGTATTAGTCTGGGTTACTGCCTAAGGCAATACAAATATGAGCTGAAAATGAAAGCAACTCCATAACTGATAAACGTGATGGAAATACTAAGTTGTTTGTGTCATTTCAACCAATGCTCTTCCCTGCTTTATGACTAAAGCCACACGGGAGATGGAAGAGAGGTGATGGTCAGCTGAAGGATCATCACCAGTGCAGAACGAGGACACAACACCGAGCAACAGCAGCCCATGTGGATACATGCATGCCAACATGCGCGGCACATGCATTGTCAGACGGCATAACGCCTTACGCATGCAAACGCGCCGACTACAAGCTCATTATCATGAGTCAACGTGGATGACAATATTTCCCCCTCTTACAGATTAAATGGGTAAAACATATGTAGACGATGGCGGATCGGGATTGCATTGTAGGTCGGATTATGGCTGCAAATGATCACCCAAAAGATGTGAGCAGAGGCTGTCATCAAAGGCACAATGTGTGTTTCCGTGGCAACATCACAGAGGCCTCTATTTTTTAATGTTGTGGCTGTGAACAATCAACGTTGCACCCAATCCCCTGGTGAATAAAAAAAGGCATATAACTAAATAAAGCTCAAGTATCCTGCTGCCACACTTTGACAATCCACTTTTTGTTTTGTTTCTCTGTGGGGAATTCTGTAACAACCTGTTTCTGCTGGTGAAACTACCAACACTTGACAATCAAAGTAGCTCCATGTTAGCCTGGATTTAATTTTAAAGCAATTACACAAATTTTGATTGTCACACATCTAGGTCACAGTGATTGAACAACAAAATGCTGCAGCTTCCTTGTTCTACTCGTTCGCTGACTGATTTAACACGATCACAAAGCTGACACATTCTCTCCAGACTTGCAATTTCTTTCAGTGTCCTTGCTCAGGCTTGCTTAGATGTAACCGAGTTCAACTCTCCTCACACTTACTTTTCCATTATGTTCCGCAACGACCTCTCTGACCAAGGTAATTACCTCAGCTCTTGAGTCATCGAAGTCAAAGATAAAGCCCAGAGAGATCTTTTCTCCATCAGATTAAGAGCTGTGTTTTTTTTTGCCGTCCTCTTAGCACTACGACACAGTTGTTCATTTAAGACTCTTGGTGATCTCCTGGTGATATTTGCTTGTTAATTCACCGGAATTTGATCTGTCAGCCGAAAGAAAAGACTTTATTTGGAGTCCAGTCGACTTTAGGGATTGAGATTGGGTGAGTGTGCTATTTAATTATGGGGGTTAGAAGCCCTCCCGATATCTGAGTACATGCAGACACCACAGCAATCGACCTTAGTGAACATGTCATGACTTTATCTTGCGCCCATCAACCCCGGGCAAGTGCTGGGAAGACTGTAAATAACTGCTCTCAGACAGACTTTTGATTTTCTCAGCCATGTCTTTTACTAATTTCAGCTGTTTATCGTGTCGACGGTACATTTTTATGACAAGTAAGGCGGTACTATTTGCTTTGGACATGCTTTGGGCTTTGTGTGAACTGCTTTCACTTTGAATGAAGGTTGAATGTGAAGTTCTGTAAAAATACCTTCCGTCATGTTTTGCTTCGACACAATACAGCAGTTACATTTGAGGAGGATACTGCCTATGACTACAGAAGTCTTCATTTAAAAAGACAGCAACACGGTGCATTTGAACAGTTGGTCCTTTTACTTAAAAAAAACTCTCTCAGTAACATGCAAATCAGAAGATTTATATATGAGTTAAGCAGTTGCTTATGCAGTCTATTTTGGAATTGATATAATTGATGAATTATTAATAGATGTTGAATAAAATAGTTGTAAATTAACTAAATAATGATTCTAGCTGTGAATTATTAAATATCCCGATTTAATGGCATTGGAGAAAAAGGAGGGCTCATTGGAAAGAAAACCACAAGATTTTTCATGAGTGAACAGTGACATCCAGAGGTGTTATAGAGAAATAGTTGAATTTCTTTTTTAGGGGGATGCGTGATGTGGACTACCATAAACTTGGACCCTTTATACATGTATATCCATCCATCGTCTGCAGCTTATCCTACTTAGGGTCGCGCCGGATGCTGGAGCCCATTCCAGCTGCCATCGAGCAAGAGGCGGGGTACACCCTGGACTTGTGGCCGGTCGATCGCTGGACGTATGCAAACAGACAACAAATCGCTCTCTCATTCGGGGCAATTTTCCCAATTTGCCGAGTGCCGGCTGCATGTTTTTGAGCTTTGGGAGGAAACCGGAGAACCCGGAGGAAAGCCACGGAGACACGGGTAGAACATGCCGATTCTACAAGGAAAGGTCCCCTCGTTGGAATATATATGATATATGCAGCCTCAGGGCGGCACAGGCAAGTGTCTCCCGGAGCCAGACTCGGAGGGGCACCATCCTGAGCCGGTCCCAAGCCCGGATAAATGCAGACGGCTGCGTCAGGAAGGGCATCCGCCGTAAAACTTTGCCAAAACCAAATATGCTAATCAAACCTAAGAATTTCATGTCAAATCGGTCGAGGCCCGGGTTAACAACCACCGCCATTGGGGTTGATGCCGATAACCTACAGGGTGCCAGTGGAAACTGGGCTACTGTGGGTCGAAGAAGGAGAGGAGGAAGGCTTGTTCAGAAGCAGAGAGAGAAGAGGAAAGGCAAGAGTCCCGGACTGAGAAGAGGGACTTTGAATGTTGGGACGATGACAGGAAAAGGTAGAGAGTTGGTTGACATGATGCAGAGAAGGAAGGTGGAGATACTGTGTGTCCAGGAGACCAGGTGGAAAGGTAGTGAGGCTAGAAGCTTAGGAGCAGGTTTTAAGTTGTACTATCATGGTACTGACAGGAAGAGAAATGGAGTAGGAGTTATCTTGAAGGAAGAGTTTGTTAGGAATGTTCTGGAGCTGAAAAGAAGGTCAGATAGACTTTTGAGTCTGAAACTAGAAATTGAAGGTGTGGTGCTCAATGTTGTTAAGGGAGGAGTGTTGTATGGTTATCAGGGAGGAGATGAGAAAGGCTCTGGATAGTCAGGGAGAGCTTCCAGATGACTGGACAACTACAGCAAATGTGATCAGGGAGACAGGTAGGAGAGCACTTGGTGTGTCGCCTGGAAGGAAAGCAGATAAGGAGACCTGGTGGTGGAATGAGGACGTGCAGGAGTGTATTCAGAGAAAGCAGTTAGCAAAGAAGAAGTGGGACACTGAGGGGACTGAAGAGAACAGACAGGAGTACAAGAAAGTGCAGGGTGAGGTAAAGATAGAGGTAGCAAAGGCACAACAAAGGGCATACGATGACTTGTATGCTCGGTTGGACAGTAAGGAGGGAGAGAATGATTTATACAGGTTGGCAAAACAGAGAGATAGAGATGGAAAGGATGTACAGCAGGTCCGTGTGATTAAAGATAGAG